>VMBQ01003809.1:0-96144 GCA_007657795.1 Dreissena rostriformis | reverse complement strand
GACAGACAGACAGACAGACAGACAGACAGACTTATACAACAGTACATCGTCTTAATACTCAAATACTATACTATAAATAGTAAAAAAATGACGTCGCCAGCTGCGGGCCGTTATTCGTTTCTAGCGGGCCAATTTTTTATATCAGAAACAGGGGCGTCGGAAGCAAATTGGAATTGGTGCGGCGGAGGGGGTGGGTATGGGAGGATGTAATTCCCTCCCGTTGGTGGGTGTCCGGGGGGCCTCCCATGGATTTTTTTCTTAAAATTTTAGCATCAAATGGTGCATTCTGGTGCGTTTTTATGCCTGATACCTGACCTTATACACGTTTATTGCAGGCATATTCTGAATGACAAAAGTTGTGACAAACAGACAGACAGNCATCTTGGCGGCCATTTTGGGCGCCATGTTGGATTCGTGTGTACTATTGTTAACTAAAACAATGTCTGATCACCTTTAAGTGTTCTTTGCCTCTTGAAACCTAGGTATAGACACTAAATTCATCAAATTTGATTGTAAAGTTACATAGTTATGATTATATGATCATTTATAGGTATTGGCGGCCATCTTGGCGGCCATCTTGAAAAAAATAATCCAGGAGGTCCGATTGTGGTAAACTTGATATGTTTTAAGGGACCTTCTACCCTACCAGGATCAGTTAAAATACCTTTTGTAGCAATTTTTTGGTGGTTGAATGTATTTTTTCATATATTGACCCTACTATAATATCAGTTTCTGACAAAATTACGTATTTGAATGGTGCCACGTAATGACTTCTAATTTGAAGACTTTTTAAGTTATGACCTTAAAATAAATTTTGTCTTTCTAAGTACTTACTGCACTTTGTTTAAAAACACTATTTGAGCATATATCGATTCAAATTTTTATATAATAAACATTAGTTTTGGGTAGAAACCATAATTTTGTAGCATTTTTTACATTTTGACCTTTAGATGACCTTGACCATGACCTTTCTTGACCTCAATGAACAGTAAATCTGAAGGCAAAATATAAGTGCTTGAAACATCAGAGGAATTTTATTCAAAATATTAAGGCATATAAAACTAATAAAACTAAAGATTTGGACAGTTATGGTCCCTTAAAAATGACATTATAATGGCCGCCATTTTGGTATCCATGGAAACGACCAGGAATCAAACAGTCAACCCTGACTAAAATTGAACTTCAATTATTCCCCTACATAATGCGACCAAGAAATGCTCTGGACAAAAAATTCACCCAAATATCCCAAGGGATTGTACTACCTAGCCAAAGGCCCTCGGGCCGTTATGTCGGCAGGCGGGCCGATTATAGACGTCCGGCCAAACTCAGCCGTGTGTTATTGTCTAAGTATTCACTAGAGGTTTTATGCTAGTAAAAGATTCAACCTTCAAGCTGGTCAATCCAATAATTAAAAAATCCACACTAGTTAGAACCTCATGTTCATATTTCCAAATGTAAATTACATGTTTTCGCTAACATGTACATTATAAGACAGTTAATTAAACAAAGAACATATTGCATCGTGCTAAGGATTAAAAAGTTTATTCCAATATGCACATACTAGAATTCTGCACTCAATTCGCAAGTACATGTAAATGGAAAAAAAACGCTTAGTGCCTCTAAAACCACACACTACGACGTACAAGATTTAAGGAGAACTTTAAGTTTTACGATTTTTTTTTACTGAAAAAAATATCCATATCACCAATATTTTAATTACCGAAATTATCGAGCAACATTATGTGCAACTATGAATACGATTTCGACCGGCAGGCACATGTTTCTGGTGATGACAACCTTGCGCCCGAACTGAGAGGTCGCAGGTTCTAGCCGCCGCCTAATTCTGACCTACAAAGTCTTTCGCAAGAGAATGTGACCCTGTGTATTGTACTATGTGCACCAAACCGGGCACTAAAACACCCAGGGTCATCCCTTGAAAATAACCTCCTGTAACTCGCACTATCGCATCAGACCCAATTCACAAGTCTTCTGGGGGCGATGACCATGTGCGAAAAATCCCGACGCACTATATTGACATCTGATATACGGCATTAGTTTGTGACTGGGCATGCTGTAGGAGGCCGATACATTTAAGTGTCGTTGTAGGAAAACTGCGCTTAAAGCATTTGCTTAAAGTTTCGTCCCAAATTACCCTGGGCTTATCAGGGACAACACTTTCCACCTAAACTAGATTTTCGTTTAGAAGAGACTTCTTTTGAACGAAAAATTCCATAAAACCGGAAGGTGTCGTCCCTTATTAGCCTGTGTGGACTGGGACGACACTTTACGCAATTGCATTAAGCCCAGTTTCCCAGATCGGGTCTAAGACTGTTACCCGAATTTTCTAATCCTGTTCAGTATATTTGTTTACAACTTTATTTTCGACTTTTAAATTAACATAATTAAAAGTATTGTTTCTCGGAACATTGCTGACAAAAAATGTTGAGTTAAGTTCTTCTCAGGTAAAGATTTCAATTTAATATGACCTTTTTGGAACATCGGCCCAGACACACGTGCTTATTTGAGCTCGTGCATTAATCGAGTGCTTGTTTCTTAACTTTTCTTTCCTAAATACAATAATCACAGCACACTTTGTCCCACTGAATGAGAGTCCGTCGTCAGTGTAAATAAAGCCTAGGTCCTATAAATAAACACATGTGTTTATAGATCTTTGATAAAACGCAAAACAACACAATATTACAATTTTTTTACTCGTGGCTCGTGCGTTTTGAGATTTGAATTTCGCGCCACAATAAGCGAGCAGCATCATTTGCACGCGACGTCACAGTCACGTGACCGAGACTAAAAATAACTCGTGCAATACACAGTAAAGTCAAGAGTAGTGAATGGGAAACTGAGACTATGGTTTTCGAGCTTTTTCGGAAAATTTTGTGTCACACGGAAATGTTGTGGACGTTATAAACTTCAGGTTTGTGCAATTGTTCAGTTATTTATTGTGTAGTATGGCGGATTGTAGGTGTTTAAAACTATCGATTAACTGCGATGAGTAATTGAAAATACTGCATTGATCACTGATGAGTCATCGGTCTGTTAATAGACCAGTGTACATGAGGCAATGAATGCAGTTCAGTACAGAAGCCGTGTATTTCCAAATATCGCGGCGCTTAAGGTTTCCAATGGAGTTGGAAAAACATGGTTAAATTTAATTATTCTTTTAATAGGTATTTACTTGACTAAAATAACTGCTGAATTTTAAAACATTGTACGTGTTAGATTAAACACACACTAGCAATAGTATATTCTACCCTATACGAATTAACTACAATGTTTACGGTTCTATAAAGGAGCATACAATTAAACATTCGTAAGTTTTATTAACATTTACTCTTTGAAACTCAATTTAATTTATAAATATCAGACATTTATTATAGACAAATATAGACATTTATGATTATTATTAGAAAGAAAAAAAAACAACAAGACAAAATTAATTTGACATTAAACAACAAATAATTATGCAAAAGTTTGCATTAAAGTATTTGATATGACAGTTTATAATATTTAGCATCCATTTAGCATCGCTTTTGGCGACAGCGAGTCCAACAAAAATAAATGAACTAAGCTGTTAACACGTACTGGATTCTGAGCAATTTGTTGTAAAAAATAGAATCCAAATAACTAGAGGAAAAGGCAATTGTCAACTGAACATGATTGTTATAATTGACTTAATTAGCTTATTTAATTTATCATACTGACTTGCATTTTTTGATTTAACGATGGCAATTAATTACTGTGACGAATCTTATAAGTGCATTATTACGTATGCATTTTTACATTTGTAAATGTCACAATTCATCATCTGCATAATTGTTTTATAAAAAATTGCATGTATTATTCTATTATGATTATAAACCAGAACTATGTTGTGTTGCTGAAAAATAACTTGTTATAATAATAAGAAAATAATGTAAAAGTAATATTAATTTAACTGCCCTTAAACAACCAATTGACCCTAACAAGCATAAACATTTAACAACCAATTAAGTGGACTCATTAACCACAAAACTACTGAAAACCAATAAACATTAAAGGGACTTCTCAACAGATTGACTAAATTTCCAGCTTTTTGTCACAGATTCACAAAACGAGAGTAATGTATACGAGGGAGTGAAATAACACTAAAGATGTAGACAACGTGTTTTGAAAATACATTCAAAGCTTGCTGTTGATAAATTTTGTAATAACGCTGTGTATTGCTCTTATAAACTATATAATGCGCATCCCTATGACTTAGAGGTTAAAGCCTGTTCAAATTCTGGTGGGGGTTACTTTTTTCTAATTTTAATCTTTAACTAACTAATATGTAGTTGAGCTTTTTTTGTTCAAATGTTTAAATATTTCAGTATAATTCATTTAACAACAATCTTAAAAATGCCAAAATCTGTAAAACAAGTAAGGCCTTTGCAATTTGACCTTGAGCNTACCGTTTAACCTCAAGTTGGAACCCCTGCTTAGATTTGATCGCTTTGATGTTATTTGGCAAGGCATTCCAGTCATGTATGGCCGTGGAATAAAAAGTTCCAGATTCAGAGCCAGACGATAGTGGGACTTTAAAGTTATATGTACTAAATCTTGTTCTGGAGTGAAAAGATGATACTCTTACAAATTCATTTTCAAGATATTTGGGGGCCTTACCATTGTAGATATTAAAAACATGATTTAACCTGAGCTGGCGAGCTCTATCATTGACCTTGAGCATCTGAACTGACTCGAGCTCGTTACAAGTAATGCTAGTTCTTGACGGAAGGTCTAATAAAAATCTAATGACCTTGTTTTGCGCCACTTGTAATTTACCCTGTAATTTCTTTGTTAGTCCAGCATACCAAGATGAACAAGTGTAATCGAAGTGACATTGTACCAATGCATTTGTAAGTGTTTGTTTGGTCTGAAGACTGAGGTTTTTACAGTGTCTATATAAAAATTTCACTCTAGAGTTGACCCTTTTGACTATATTGTCTATAATTGCTTCACAATTTAAAGTGCAATCAATAGTTAGGCCTAGGTATTTTACTTGGTCCTGAGATGGTATCGTGTGACCATTACAGCTTACATGGAAATTTTGAATTTTCTTTAATTTCCTTGCAGACCCAAAAAGCATACATTCGGTCTTGCCTAAATGTAGGGATAACTTATTATCGATTAACCAAGTGGAACAATTGTCCATAACCCGAGAAAGTTTATTTGAGATGGTCGCAGAATCTTTATGTGCAAACAAGATGACGCTGTCGTCTGCGTACAAGATGAGTTTGCAGTCAGTGTCTATACATGTGGGCATGTCATTCACGTAGCAGAGGAAGAGCAAGGGGCCAAGAATGCTTCCTTGAGGAACTCCACATGTAACTTTAAGGCTGTTTGAAGACACCTTGTTAGTGTGTACTAGTTGTGTACGGTCAGTCAGATAGGACTTAAACCAATCAATAGATTCCACTCCTAACGCATGTAGTTTATTATACAGTATTGAATGGTCTACCGTATCAAATGCTTTCTGTAGATCGAGTAAAAGTTAATTTAATTCATCTAAATTAATTAGTAAATACAGTATAGTTGAAAATCTAGTTACCTGTTATGGTCACATTGCTTGTTTTAATTTATAAATTTGTAAGCGCTAAGTTTACATAAAATATCTAATTACTACAGAATGATGTTGATATTTGTGTGGTCAATTTTTATCAGGAGACTGACAGAAAATGTAAATTATACTATCAAAAATGATGAATTGGCAAGTGTCCTGTCTTGGGACAGCTCTTGTTATTGCAGATTATATCTTATTGAAAATCTTTGTTGATTCCGAAGAACTTTTAAATTGATGAGGATTATTTGCTGTATTTATCTATACATTCATCATTTTAAAAAACATTTTGAACATATAGTTTTGAGTCTATGTTGAGAGCTTTATTTTGATTGCAGATTATATGTTTGGAAGATTCGGGGCGTATCTCAGTTGAGAAAAATTAAACATAAATATAGTTTAAAGCTTGCAGCCTAATACTCCTAATTCCTCTTCATATCGCCATTATAAAACAATGTTCTCTTTCTGGTGTTCACTTTTTTCAAGGTGTACCTCACACGCCTATCATAAAGGTATTTGAAGAGGTACAAAAATAAACACGGGAATAGATCAGCAGCCCTAGCAGCTATAACAGAGGGTGTGTCAAAGAAGCCACTGATTGACTGATATATTCTTCTGAAAACAGAATTTCATCAGTCTAAAAATAGGTTTTCCTTTCATCGTTTCTTTGTGGGCAATTATACACTTTGGGTCCCAAGTGCTGGTTGGGTCACATTGGAAAGTGGTTTGCATAAACAGGATGTAATTTAGTTAATGGTTTCATGGTTTCATAACTCAACAAATTGGAATGTGGGATTTCTGTTCTTAAGAATAGCTGCGTTATTAATCATAATAGGAACTTGCAGCGCAAAAAAAAAATTATTATTGAGATTATCATTACAGAAGGTTAGAGTTGTACTGTTACTTTAAAAATTCTTACGATATTTATAAAAAGAGATCAATATGAACATATGTGATAAGATTTGAATGTTCAAAACGTAGATAGATTTTCAAATATTACATTAAAACACTTCTATAAAAAATTCAGTTGAAAAAAAAAAGGTGAACGTGGAATGTGCTTATAAAGTGGAATGACTTTAAATGTTAATGTTAAAAAATACTTGTAAGTATTTCTTAATAGTTTATTAATATTATTAACATATAATATATGTGAATGTAAGGGAAATTTGAACACAAATTTACGAGAAATATATGGTGGGTATAATTATATGATAGTTTCACATGCTACTCCAAGCAATATCATATTGAAGGCTATCGCGATCGTGTGGGATAATTAAGGCAAAAGCGTTGTGAGTTCAGGTTCTTCCTTCTACTTCAGTATCAATAATATACATGACGTATATAAACAACAACAAATATGACGTGACATCAAGGACGTTATACACTAAACATCTAAAGCGTGGCGCGGCAAATAACATTACGTTACATTCACAACAAAGGCTTTCCCCCAGGATTCTATTAAGGCAAATGGGAAAAGACCCACAGTTGGCAATTTCTTTCATTTTTTCCTTAATTTAATTTGTTCTATATTAGTATCTACATTACTCCATGCAGAGTTGAAATAAAAACACACAGATAATTATTGAAAATTTAGACACAGGGAATGTTGTGCTTCGGGTAAAGGCCTGATATTGAATTAATGCTGAGAATGGGTGTGTTATTTATATTTATCTGTTATTATTTATGTGTCACAGGTGCCGAAACATGATATAGATTATATAATTAGATCATCATCATCGCCACCACTATCACCACCACCATTATAATTCATCATAATTGCCATCATTCATTTATCATCATTACCATCATCATGATCATGAAAGTGGTTCATAAACTGTTTCATGAACAGGTCATGTACTGCATTTACAGAATGAGATCTGATTCATTAACCCTTTGAGCGCGGGAACCGGATTTTGAAGGCCTTTGCAAACAGTTTGGATCCAGATGAGACGCCACAAAACGTGGCGTCTCATCAGGATCCAAACTGTTTGCTATTCGGATAGTGGTCTTAGAAAAAAAATCGAAGAAAATGCTAATTTTACAAATTCAGCAGGCGACATTTTAGCAGACGACAAATTTCCCAGCATGCAAAGGGTTAACAGTTCAAGTACAACAACCAATGACCACTTTAGTTCATGAACATGTTCATAAACAAGTACATGAATTAGAATTGTTATGGTTCTTGAATAATTAATGAACTTCAGTTGATGAATTCATGAACTAAAGTTTATTAACAAAGTGGCCATTTTCTGTTCATGAAATGTTCATGCAATCTGCACAGGCTTATCAGGTACGACACTTTCTGCCTTTATGGAATTTGTTTGTTTAAAGGAAGTCTCTTCTACAGTTTAAACCAAAATACAGTTTAGGTGGAAAGTGTCCTACCTGACTAGCCTGTGCAAAATGCACAGGCTAATCTAAGACAACACTTTACGCACATGCATTACGCTCAGTTTTTCTACAAAGAGGCTCATTTAATTGACAAGTGGTTGTACTTTGTAGGGATGAAGAATGGAAAGTGAATGGTGAGCTGAAAACAATGTGATCATTATGTCATTGGGATTTTGACCAACTGCAAACAGTGAAAGGTGAGCGTTAACAATGCAATTAATATATTGCTAATTGTTTATCTGCATATTTGTCTGTCTAAATAGCATTCTGCAATGAGGATGTCATTAAGAAATAAAACGGAACAAAAAGTTACTAAATTGAGTTAGGCAAAGATTTTTGTATTTTTGACAAAAGTCATTAAATGTCAATTTACTAACAAAAATGTAATATTTGGAATAGTTATAATTATAATAACAAGGAAAAAAGTAAAATAATAAAAATGTGCCTGCCATGCAACTAACACCCGGGACCTACTGAAACAAAATATACATGTATAACAGTCTATTGTATAAATGGTGTTATTTAAGGGACTTGTTCACGGATTGTCAAAATTACAGTTTTTCAACTTTTTGTTGCACTAGAAAAAGAACACTGTACGTAAGTACCGGTAAGCAAAATACCACTATCGACATAGACTCATACGCAAAATACAATTTTGTTATGAGTAATCGTTATTAGGAATTGATTTAATTATAAATTGTTACAAAAAAACAAAAAAGTATTTAATAATTGTGAATGTTTATGTAATGTTTTTCTTATATTTTGTGACAATACATTATGTGGATTTCTTAATATTAAAAGTATAAAATGCAAATGACTAAGTGATTAAAGTGATAGCTTTTTATAATCTTAAGGTTTGAGTACAGGCTTTTTTATGCTCCCCCAAAAAATTTTGTGGGAGCATGAAGTCGCCGCTTCGTCTGTCCGTGCGTGCGTTTGTCCGTCCGTGCACAATTTTTGTCCGGGCTATTTCTCAGCNGTCTGTTAATAGACCAGTGTACATGAGGCAATGAATGCAGTTCAGTACAGAAGCCGTGTATTTCCAAATATCGCGGCGCTTAAGGTTTCCAATGGAGTTGGAAAAACATGGTTAAATTTAATTATTCTTTTAATAGGTATTTACTTGACTAAAATAACTGCTGAATTTTAAAACATTGTACGTGTTAGATTAAACACACACTAGCAATAGTATATTCTACCCTATACGAATTAACTACAATGTTTACGGTTCTATAAAGGAGCATACAATTAAACATTCGTAAGTTTTATTAACATTTACTCTTTGAAACTCAATTTAATTTATAAATATCAGACATTTATTATAGACAAATATAGACATTTATGATTATTATTAGAAAGAAAAAAAAACAACAAGACAAAATTAATTTGACATTAAACAACAAATAATTATGCAAAAGTTTGCATTAAAGTATTTGATATGACAGTTTATAATATTTAGCATCCATTTAGCATCGCTTTTGGCGACAGCGAGTCCAACAAAAATAAATGAACTAAGCTGTTAACACGTACTGGATTCTGAGCAATTTGTTGTAAAAAATAGAATCCAAATAACTAGAGGAAAAGGCAATTGTCAACTGAACATGATTGTTATAATTGACTTAATTAGCTTATTTAATTTATCATACTGACTTGCATTTTTTGATTTAACGATGGCAATTAATTACCGTGACGAATCTTATAAGTGCATTATTACGTATGCATTTTTACATTTGTAAATGTCACAATTCATCATCTGCATAATTGTTTTTTAAAAAAATGCATGTATTATTCTATTATGATTATAAACCAGAACTATGTTGTGTTGCTGAAAAATAACTTGTTATAATAATAAGAAAATAATGTAAAAGTAATATTAATTTAACTGCCCTTAAACAACCAATTGACCCTAACAAGCATAAACATTTAACAACCAATTAAGTGGACTCATTAACCACAAAACTACTGAAAACCAATAAACATTAAAGGGACTTCTCAACAGATTGACTAAATTTCCAGCTTTTTGTCACAGATTCACAAAACGAGAGTAATGTATACGAGGGAGTGAAATAACACTAAAGATGTAGACAACGTGTTTTGAAAATACATTCAAAGCTTGCTGTTGATAAATTTTGTAATAACGCTGTGTATTGCTCTTATAAACTATATAATGCGCATCCCTATGACTTAGAGGTTAAAGCCTGTTCAAATTCTGGTGGGGGTTACTTTTTTCTAATTTTAATCTTTAACTAACTAATATGTAGTTGAGCTTTTTTTGTTCAAATGTTTAAATATTTCAGTATAATTCATTTAACAACAATCTTAAAAATGCCAAAATCTGTAAAACAAGTAAGGCCTTTGCAATTTGACCTTGAGCTTCTTTTTTATATGGGTTATGTTCACAGGATTTAGCTCCATGCAAAAGGGAGCACTTAATACACAATATTGACAATAATGTCTCATTTATTTCAATAACCAAACAACCAAAGAGGGTCAGGCAATGGACATTTAACAACACAACAAATGAACCAGTTTCAGCAGTTTATGCATATATAGTAAATTTACTTGGAACATGGTCTATTTTTGAGTTGTATTTTTAACCCTTTGAGCGCTGGAACCGGATTTTGAAGGCCTTTGTAAACAGTTTGGATCCAGATGAGACGCCACAAAACGTGGCGTCTCATCAGGATCCAAACTGTTTGCTATTCTGATAGTATTCTTTGAAAAAAAATCGAAGAAAATGCTAAATTTAGAAATTCAGCAGACGATATTTTAGCAGACGACAAATTTCCCAGCATGCAAAGGGTTAAATTAATCTCAAAAGCCTTTTGGATTGGGAAAAATAGTGTAATAATAAAAACAGTATTCCAATTGTTTATAAGTTGATTTTTAACTACATTTTTAAATTTATATTATAAAGTGCTATGGAATTATATTGCTTTATAACAAACTAATTAAACCAATTATTGAGTTAACTGGAAAAGTTTGGCATCTTTTTGAGGAAATTTTGGTCAGATTTTTGGGAAAAAGGTTATTTTTTGCCATTGGGAAACAGCCTGTAAGAAGCTGTAATTTTTGGGCAAAAAATCACTGGAGCCAAATGTATACCACTGATCCATCTCTGTGTGTGTGTTCTTGTTAAAGTAAATGTGTACATCTGCATATCACTGTTTCTACTACAGGTATTCAATTGAAACCTCACACATGTGTTCAGGGCCATATTGTGACGTCATTGACCAAATTCCATAACTCTGACCTGCAATTTAGCAGAATTATGCCCATATTTTGCACTTAGAAAATTCTGGTAAGCATTTTGTGCAACTTCTGCCTTATTCTATATTTACTCCAGATATTAGAATAAAAACATAACATATGTGATCAAGATCTTTATGAACATTCACTTACCAAGTCCTATAACTTTGACCAGCCTTTAAGCATGATTCTGCCCCCTTTTTTAACTTAGAAAGTAAGATTTTAGGTTTGCATGCAATTTGAAATTCAGATTAAAGTTTTCATGCAACAAGTACATATCTCTGTAAATTAAAATTACAGATATACAATTGAAACATCACGCATGTCGTTGGGATCATCGTGCTAGGTGAAAGACCAAGGCCCATAACTCTTACTTGCAATCTAGCACAATTATTCCCCTTATTGTACACTTTGTTTTGATACAAATTTGATAAAATTTGTGTCTCACAACTACTATCTCTTGCTCACAGCTAGGCATATCTAGCCCTTTGCATGCTGGGAAATTTGTCGTCTGCTAAAATGTCGTCTGCTGAATTTCTAAAATAAGCATTTTCTTCGATTTTTTTTCAAACAATACTATCAGAATAGCAAACAGTTTGGATCCTGATGAGACGCCATGTTCTGTGGCGTCTCATCTGGATCCAAACTGTTTGCAAAGGCCTTCAAAATCCGGTTCCAGCACTCAAAGGGCTAGCATGGGTCTGCATTTGGGGCCAGTTGGGTCAAGGCCTTTGTTGCTTACAATAGAAAAATGGTTTGGTTGGGGGTGTTGTGCTGTTATTTTGTGTGTAGGTAGCTAAGTACCTCGCTTTAAAAGTTCAAGTTCAAGTTCAAATTTATTCAGGTACAAGATCAAGGTACAAAATAACAATGATACAGATAAGAACCTATAATAAAACAAATATGGTAAAGAAATAACAGTGTACAAATATATATTGATCTTGCAGACCTGGGATAACCCAATAAAGTACAAGTACTTATTTCCATTGGGGTCCCTTATCTTAAGCAAACAAGAAGTACAGTGTTACAATAAACAGAAGTGAAAAACCACAAAACTTGTGTGAACAAGTTTTTAAGACACCATCTCAAAAAAATAAAAATTTGGAGACGCAAGGCAGAAAAAGGTGCGGAACTGACGGTCTCACACGCACACCCATATTATACCTTGCTGTCAATAATATTTAAGCACATAACACTGTTTATTAAAAATAGATCATTGTTTAAAAATTAATATAATATAAGAACTAGACGATATAGTAATCCTGCACCTGAATATTTATCACAGAAAAACGAACTAAAAATAGCAATAAATACATAATATACAACATTCAATAATAAATAGAATCAGAGTTTTCTCTATCACGTGCAGACTTGTTTAAGTACCGTTTAACCTCAAGTTGGAACCCCTGCTTAGATTTGATCGCTTTGATGTTATTTGGCAAGGCATTCCAGTCATGTATGGCCGTGGAATAAAAAGTTCCAGATTCAGAGCCAGACGATAGTGGGACTTTAAAGTTATATGTACTAAATCTTGTTCTGGAGTGAAAAGATGATACTCTTACAAATTCATTTTCAAGATATTTGGGGGCCTTACCATTGTAGATATTAAAAACATGATTTAACCTGAGCTGGCGAGCTCTATCATTGACCTTGAGCATCTGAACTGACTCGAGCTCGTTACAAGTAATGCTAGTTCTTGACGGAAGGTCTAATAAAAATCTAATGACCTTGTTTTGCGCCACTTGTAATTTACCCTGTAATTTCTTTGTTAGTCCAGCATACCAAGATGAACAAGTGTAATCGAAGTGACATTGTACCAATGCATTTGTAAGTGTTTGTTTGGTCTGAAGACTGAGGTTTTTACAGTGTCTATATAAAAATTTCACTCTAGAGTTGACCCTTTTGACTATATTGTCTATAATTGCTTCACAATTTAAAGTGCAATCAATAGTTAGGCCTAGGTATTTTACTTGGTCCTGAGATGGTATCGTGTGACCATTACAGCTTACATGGAAATTTTGAATTTTCTTTAATTTCCTTGCAGACCCAAAAAGCATACATTCGGTCTTGCCTAAATGTAGGGATAACTTATTATCGATTAACCAAGTGGAACAATTGTCCATAACCCGAGAAAGTTTATTTGAGATGGTCGCAGAATCTTTATGTGCAAACAAGATAACGCTGTCGTCTGCGTACAAGATGAGTTTGCAGTCAGTGTCTATACATGTGGGCATGTCATTCACGTAGCAGAGGAAGAGCAAGGGGCCAAGAATGCTTCCTTGAGGAACTCCACATGTAACTTTAAGGCTGTTTGAAGACACCTTGTTAGTGTGTACTAGTTGTGTACGGTCAGTCAGATAGGACTTAAACCAATCAATAGATTCCACTCCTAACGCATGTAGTTTATTATACAGTATTGAATGGTCTACCGTATCAAATGCTTTCTGTAGATCGAGTAGCACCATCCCAGTATAAAGACCCTTAGCATTATTACCTTTTATAAAGTCAAGAAGATGAATTAAACATGTGTCTGTTGAATATTTTGACCTAAATCCTGACTGGAATTCATAAAGAAGGGAATTTACGGTTAAGAATTCTGATAGCTGGTTGTATATAGATCTTTCTAGTATCTTTGAGATTACACTAAGAATACTAACCGGCCTATAGTTGCCGACTTCGAGAGGACTTGACTTTTTGTATATTGGAGTAACACGAGCTGATTTCATATCATCAGGAACCACGCCTGAGTCAATGGACATGTTAACAATGAAAGTGACTGGGATTTTGAGTACAGAAGCACCATCTTTCACAAATCTAGCAGGGATTCCATCTAACCCTGTACTCTTTGACGCATTTAACTTGCACAACTCCTTATATACAAATTCTTCTGAAACATGCTTTATTCTAAAAATAGTATTTTCAGATTTCTTTTTACAATAATAACTTTTAAAAATATCATTTCCTGTAGTAAAAATATTTTTGGCACTAGGTAGTTTGTCAACTAGACTTGAGGCTACTGTCGTGAAAAACGTATTGAAATGATTGGCAACTGTAGACGAGTCATGGCATATTTCATCATTAATATTGAGAACAATATTAGAACTGGATTTGGTTTTAGTTTTATAACCAAGACTTTTAAGATGATGCCAAAGTCCCTTTGAGTCATGTTTATGTTCCTCAACTTTATTTGAGAAGTACTCAGCTTTGGTTGATTTTACTAAATACTGGAGTCTATTTCTATACATAGTGAAAATCGCAAAGTTATCGTTAGTGCGAGTTTTCTTGAAATTATATAATGCAGTATCCCGGAGTTTAATGAGCTCAATAATTTCAGACGTCATCCACGGTTCACTACGCTGTTTAAGCCTAATTTCTTTTACCGGAGCCACAGTGTCAAGTATAGACATAAAAATTGTTTGAAATGCTGCCCATGCNACTGGAATTCAATGAAACTTTATGGGAAGCTTCACTACCAAGAGGAGATGTGCATATTATCAGCCGGTTCTGGTCGGATGATTTTTCACAGAGTTATGGCCCTTTGAAATTTTCCATTGTACATATAGTGCAATTCTTGTCCGAGCTTTTTCTCAGCAACTTATTACGGGAATTCAATGAAACTTTATGGGAAGCTTCACTACCAACAGGAGATGTGCATATTATCAGCCGGTTATGGTCGGATGATTTTTCACAGAGTTATGGCCCTTTGAAATTTTCTATAAACTGTACATATAGTGCAATCCTTGTCCGGGCTATTTCTCCCCAACTACTGACTGGAATTCAATGAAGCTTTATGGGAAGCTTAACTTCCTTGAGGAGATGCGCATGTTATTAGTGGGTTCTGGTTAGATGATTTATTTAGAGAGTTATTGCCCTTTAAAATTTTTAAGTTGCTAAACCATCTATCGTTTAATTTTGTCCAAAGTTATGCCCCTCAAGACGTTTCCTTTTATCTGAATATATAGTGCAATATTGTGACAAAAAACAACTTTGGGGAGCATCACCCGTCTTCGACGGTTTCTTGTTTTTTCTTACTTAAATTTTGTGCTTGATATGGGATCTCTTGAGGTCCGATGTTTACATGTGTCATTTTTTTTCAAGCATTTTATGACAAACTTTTAAAAATTCAGAATCATCAAACAAGTCTCTTTCTGCTGCAATAGCTGTGTAACTTCTATAATGGTCATAGTAAATTATACATATGTTATTTTAACCCTTTGCATGCTGGGAAATTTGTCGTCTGCTAAAATGTTGTCTGCTAAATTTCTAAAATTAGCATTTTCTTCGATTTTTTTTTCAAAGAATACTATCAGAATAGCAAACAGTTTGGATCCTGATGAGACGCCACGTTCTGTGGCGTCTCATCTGGATCCAAACTGTTTGCAAAGGCCTTCAAAATCCGGTTCCAGCGCTCAAAGGGTTAATATTAATTTGGTTGATCATGCTGTTTGCTTCTGGACATTTAATCTTTGAACACTGGGAATGTTTATTTATGCACATAATTTTTTAAAGAAAATGGTTATGTTTAATTGTTAAATGTTAATACAATGTATTCAATGAAACCACACCATGATTCATAATTATTTGCGCACTGGTACATAGATGTAGGTACATATTATTCAGGGCTTTTTTTCCCCTTTTTGGGAAGATAGCCCATGGCTTTGGAATTGGGAATTTTATCGGCATTTTCAAGNTTTAAAAAAAAAAAAAAAAAAAAAAAATTTAAATTGGGATTTTTTTTTTTTAATTTTGGGAAAAAAGTATACCTTTTGCCATTGGGAACATAGCCGTTATTCGGCTATAAAATCGGGCCAAAAAAAAACCTGTTATTTGTCAATATATTTCTTCAAGCTTGTAATTTTAATTTCACTGAATCTTGGTTGTGGGCATACATGGTTTTGTTATAGGCATATATGTTATAAAAATTAATAATAGATACAGGTATTAAATTTAATGGGATGACGTTTAAAGTGGAGAGAACCGTTGTAGTATAGTTAACATGTGCCTAGAAGTACATGTACATGCATATATACCAAAAAACAACTACAAAACATAATGTTAGGCGTAATCTTCAATATTTGAGCCTCAACGCTCTGGGAAAACTGGGTTTAATACATGTGGGTAAAGTGTCATCCAAGATTAGCCTGTGCAGTAAGCACAGGCTAATAAATGAAGACATGTTCCACTTTTATGGAATTTTTTGTTTAAAGAAAGTATGTTCTAAACAAAAATCCAGTTAGGCGGAAAGTGTCCTCCCTGATAAGCCTGTGCTGAGTGCACAGGCTAATCTGGTACAAAACTTTACGCACATCCAGTAAGCCCAGTTCTCCCAGAAGGGGGCTCACTTAAACAATAAAAATTTAGCACAATTTGTCTTTTAATGCTTCTGCACAATGAAAAAGACCCTGTTTCGAAAACTTTTAAAAACACGGTCTTCCCAAAATGAGCAATTATCGCGCATGAAATTCCCAATTTGAAAGACTAGGGCCTCTTCCCAATTTTCTGATGAAAAGCCCTGAGAATGTTATTTGACCTATAGAATATTGTCAGTCATGGGGTCTGACCACCGCCTCTTCAAATATTCTGAATATCAAAAATAGTCTCGCCTCAACTGAACATTAAGATGAATAAGAAAGCTTTTACAATATAATAATTGATTTCAATTCGCTTAATATGCAAGGTTGTCAATAAAAGGGAAAGATCTAGAGCGGAATAGCGGCTCATGTTAAGGCCAGCCACCTTTTAGCCCATTTCAGCTCCTTTTAAACTCCGCCCCTATGTTTTAAAACCCTGCTCTGCAATACAACATAATGTGCCTTCAGTCCAAACAACTGGCAATCTGATAGATCTATCAAAGTGTGGCAATGCAGTTCAGCTGTGACCACTATAGACAACTAATAATCAATTCGCTTAAGTATAAGTCTCGCTCTTGGGAAACAGGGTTTAATGCATGTGCATCAAACTGTCGTCCCAGATTACCGTGTGCAATCCGCACAGGCTATTCAAGGACGACACTTTGGGCTTACAGTGGATTTTTGCTAGCTACAGACTTCTTTTAGAGAGATACAATAAAAGTGGAAAAAACCTCATTGATTAGCCTAGGCGGACTTTCCTAGAGACAGGCTCATATTTTACACACCATGTGATATCCTTGTTTGCTCGCCCTGTCAAAGGGACATCCCCATGTACACATTGGACAACCCCATGAACCTTTGGTCACCCCCTGCCTTTATGGACAGCCTTCTGCCCATTTAGACATCTCCTGCCCATTTAGATTGAGCCCTTGCCCATTTGGACTACCCCTGCCCATTTGGACTAACCCTGCCCATTTAGATTGAGCCCCTGCCCATTTGGACACACCCTGCCTATTTAGACAGCCTCCTACCCATTTGTACAATCCCTGCCCATTTAGACAGCCCCCTGCCCATTTGGACAAAACCTGCCCATTTGAACAACCTCTGCCCATTTTGACAGCCCCTTACCCATTCGGACAGCCCCCTGTACCTTTGAACAGCCCCCTGCCCATTCGGACTACCCCTGCCCATTTGGACTGAGCCCCTGCCCCTTTGGACTGAGCCCCTACTCATTTGTACTACCCCTGCCAATTTGGACTACCCCTGCCCATTTAGACTGAGCCCCTGCCCATTTGGACAGCCCCCCTGTACCATTGAACAGCCCCCTGCCCATTCGGACTACCCCTGCCCATTTGGATTGAGCCCCTGCCCATTTGGACTGGGCCCCCGCCCAGTTGGACAACCCCTGCCCAATTGGACTACCCCTGTCCATTTAGACTGAGCCCTTGTCCATTTGGACAACCCCTGCCCGTTTGGACTACCCCCAGAGCTACAGATAAGCTTTTTGGGGTAATTGGGTAATACCATTCAAAATAAGAATGAATTGGGTAATTGAAAAAAAGTGATTGGGTATCCAAAAGTATGATACCCGCTCATATAAAAAATAATTGTGTATTTGTACCAAAACAAACAATTGAATTGCGTAATAGCAATAAAACATTAATTTAGCTTCTCAAAAACTTACCTACATAAAGTTATTTTATAATATTCAATTGAAGTAGAGGTTGTTCCATCTTTCTGTGACAATACAGTCATTTGCTCATTAGAACAAACACTAGCACATTCCTTGTGCAATGTTAAATCACATTCCTTGTATTGTTTCAACAGTAACTGTTCTTAACTTAATAAATATAATATTTAACAAGTTGTAGTCAGTAAATGGGCCAGTTCTTTCGTTTTAGAAACGCAACAAACCCCATCAAAAAGTTCATCTAAAATACTACTGCAGATGTCCACGGAAAAAAACAAAAAGTTTATAATGTCATTAACTATGCCCTTTGCCATTGTTTCGCCATCAGATTTATATGTATTGACCATGACAAAGTAATCTATACGGTTTTGTTGTTTTTTGTATTTTTTGAGGAACTTTTCGTCTGCCTCGAGACGCCATTTTGTATGACTCGTATGTGTTATCATCTAAACGCTTGGTAAAAATACGTTTCCAAATAAAACAAGCGCTTGACGATTAATACTCGAGTCAAAATGGCCAAAACAAAACGGGATTTTTCATTACGCATAGAAGGCGGCTTGAGTTGGGTATCGGCGATTTGTTTTGTGTACCCGTACGCACAGATTTAAAAAAAATTGCATATCCACCTATTTTTTATTGCGTATATACGCAAATACACAGCTTATCTGTAGCTCTGACTACCCCTGCCCATTTAGATTGAGCCCCTGCCCATTTGGTCAGCCCCCTGCCCATTTGGACTACCCCTGCCCAATTGAACTACCCCTGCCCATTTAGACTGAGCCCCTGTCCATTTGGACAACCCCTGCCCATTTGGACTACCCCTGCCCATTTGGTCAGCCCCAAGCCCATTTAGATTGAGCCCCTGCCCATTTGGACAAACCCTGCCCATTTGGTCAGCCCCCAGTCCGTTTGGACAGCCCCCTACCCATTTGGACAACCCCTGCCCATTTGAACAACCCCTGCCCATTTTGACTGAGCCCACTACCCGTTTGGACAGCCCCCTACCCGTTTTGACAGCCTCCTACCCGTTTGGACAGCCCCTTGCCCATTTGGACAGCCCCATGTACCTTTGGACAGTCCACTTACATC
Source organism: Dreissena rostriformis (assembly GCA_007657795.1). Lineage (NCBI taxonomy): Eukaryota > Metazoa > Mollusca > Bivalvia > Myida > Dreissenidae > Dreissena > Dreissena rostriformis. Next base: position 76,784 of record VMBQ01003809.1, on the reverse strand, counting down.
TGATGACATCCCACTGAAACAATATATATATAACAATCACAAAGTTGCCTTGTACTACTTGTATCCTTATTTATTATACATTTGAATAGATATGCATATAAATACAAAGTTATGAATTGATATTGTTTAACAGATGGTATACAAAAAATGTGACTTGATGTGTAATTTTATGATAAGTTGATCCCATCAATGAAAAAAAAAATCAGATACTGAATTTCTACCATGATACTTTCGGTGAGACATGATAAAAGCCTAGTATTCCAGGAGTAAAATAAATTAAAAAACTTCCAGCTTCATTTTTGTGTAACATGCCCCGCAAATTCCGTCAAACTATTCTGTTAATGTTGTTCCTACGTCTGTGCTCAGAGGTGTTACAATAACATCGCATTCCTGATGTGGGAGTGTCGGGAAACATCCTCTAGTTGATGGATGTTACCTGGCTACGTGTTGTGTATGTTGAACGTCAAAATACTTACCCCCCCCCCCTCCCCACCCCCCTCACAGCTGTTCAACCCACCATACCTGGAAAATGTTCTAGATGTTGATTATAGTTTTGTATTTACGTCATACTCATTGATTGTTTTGCAACATGTGCCATCCGCAAGTTTTCTAGCGAAAAATCCAATGAAAAATGCATTCCAGTGGGACTATTACATTATGGGGGAATTGCATTGATAAAATATCACTGTTATGAGCGGTCTACTTATTCAGAATAAAGTGTTGTTGCATTTATAATCTGAACAGGCTGTAATATATGCAATAACAGTATGGGGGAATTGCGTTGATATTAAAAAAAAAAAATGTATGGGTTACGTACATAGGCAGAATTAAGTGTAGTTGCATTTATTATCTGCTGTTATATTTGCAATTACATTATGGGGTCATTGCGCTGCTTAAAAAAATATCATGGTTATGTTCTAAGGCAGAATTAATTGTTTTTGCATTTATTTTATGCACAGGTTGCAATTTATATCCAATAATATATTTGAAAAGACAATATCATGTCAGCCTACAAAAATAGATAAAATATTAATAAAAATTGAAATCACTACCTTGGCAACTGTTATTTTGTTAAGAAATGACTTTGTATGCCTCTCAAACGCAGTCTGATCATTCCACAATGAACGAAGTTTGAGACGGGATATATTTGAGTCAGTCTTCCAGTCGATTTGTTGGTCGCAAAGTATGCATGGAGCGACCTTAACTTCCATAGTTCTCAAGCTATTTAAGTGAAATGTCAAGTATGTCTTAACTATGAATGCAGATGTGCAAGACAAATTTGTATCCTGCGTGAACCTCACATTCCTTAGTTATTAAGTTTTAACCTATTTATTTATACTAAAACAATTGTTACATGACATATATTTAGTCCAAGATCTGACTTAGCGGTCGTTTGAGAACAGCAGTCTTGAAGTCTAGATTCCCCCAAACATAAAGCATTCTATATTACACCTGATCATAATGGTCACCTTGCTATAGCGGTCAACTGCCAGAGTATTTCACTCCGAAAGCAATATTTTACCTGTGTACAGCGCTCATGAGGAAATCATTCGGAGGTGCAAAAAGTAAACACTTAAATCAATCTGCGTTGTTGTTTCTTACGTCTGACGTCATAGCGTCTTTTGTGCGTCTATTTTGCGTCTAAAGAATGTAACTGCCTTTGATATGAGGAATGCGGCCTATTGATGTTTGGTTTAATATGATGCTTTTTACAAACATTGTAAGGTTGTAAAAATGTTGATTTTTGTCTTCTGTTTTTCATTATTTATGTCTAAAATGATAACTGCGTTTATTATGGCACAGTTGCTGGGAGCAAACTTGCACGTCGTTAAACACGTTTATTTATTTACAGCGAATTTAACATTCACTGTTTGAGAATATTTGGTATCAAAATACATGTAGGCAAAAAATGTCTCAACATATATTTAACAAGATATAAAATGCTGTTTTTTTATTTTTGTGTGGCACAATAAATTTCATTTTAATTTCACGCAAAAATATCTGTTCATACGACATACGAACACTAAATTGGTACATGAAAACGTGTTGAATATTTTGTACCACAAAAAATAAAAAAGAGCATTTTGTATCATAATAAATGTATGTTACCAGAGCACATCTAGTGATGAAAATTTGGCTTTTGCTATAAGGACCACTGATTATTTATATGTTAACATCATTTTACGAAATATATTACGATTTTCTTTGTTGATTTTGAGCGTTATAAAGGCTTTAAACAAAAGTAATATAGGGTATAAAATGGCATAAAAAAGCAAGGACGTTGCCATGTTGACTATCACATGATTACCCCCTCTGATAAAATGTATGATACTGTAAGAGGTTCCCAGCTGTGACTATTTATGCCTTCATTATTACACTGATGATCCTCCTAGACAATTAAAAGTTGAATTCGCAGCTCATTGAATCTCTGGATAATACTAACTTTAGAATAAGAAAATACAACTGAAAGACTCTGATTTGTGAATCGAATTACAAACGTACTAAAACAAAATGTCTTCCAATATGTGTGATATAATGAGGCAAGATACTCACACCATTATGCACATAATCAAATATAGACATAGATTCCATTTAAAGAACTTAAAAAAAAGTTGGAAATCAAAGTAATTCAATTGTCTGCCACATTAGAGATTTTTTAAAGAAGATGTTTTGCAGTGGTTAATTGTGAATTTTGGTGCCTTTAAGGCCCTACCATTCATAGTTAAGCGTCCCTAGGCAGTAGTGATCAAAATTAGCGCGAGCCCTGCGCTGGTAATTTTTAGCTCACCTGATCGCTCAGGTGATCTGTTGTGACCGGTCTTTGTCTGTCGTCTGTCCGTCCGTCCATCCACATTTGTTCGTAAACACTCTAGAGGCCACATTTATTGTCCAATCTTCATGAAACTTGGTCAGAAGATTTGTCCCAATGATACCTCAATCGAGTTCGAAACTGGGTCATGCTGGGTCAAAAACTAGGTCACTAGGTAAAAAAAAAGAAAAACCTTGTAAACACTGTAGAAATCACATTTCATGCCAAATCTTCATGTTACTTTGTCAAACTGTTTGTCTTAATGATATGTTGGTTGAGTTCAAAAGTGGTTCTGGTCAGTTGAAAAACATGGCCGCCAGTGGGCGGGGCAGTTTTCCTTATTTGGCTTTAGAGAAACCTTGTAAACACTCTAGAGGCCACATTTCTTGTCCTATCTTCATGAAACTTTGTCAGAAGATTTGTCTCAATGATATCTCGATCGAGTTTAAAACTGGGTCATGCTGGGTCAAAAACTAGGTCACTAGGTAAATAAAAAGAAAAACCTTGCTTTGCGTAGAAAATACTCGCAAACAAGCATTGATTAGTTGTAGAAGAAAAATGCCTTTTTTATCTTTTCTGTTATATTTTTTCCTTTTGGTTGGTTATTCAGGTTTCAAAACATCATGCCTTTTTATGTTGCACCCTTTAAAAAAAGGGGGTATATTGTTTTTGGCCTGTCTGTCTGTCTGTCTGTCTGTCAGTGTATGTGTCTGTCCCAAAACTTAAACCTAGGTTAAAGTTTGGTCATAACTTTTGCAATATTGATCATAGCAACTTGATATTTGCCATGCATGTGTATCTCATGGAGCTGCACATTTTGAGTGGTGAAAGGTCAAGGTCATCCTTCAGGGTCAAAGGTAAAAAAAATCAATGCAGCTCAGTAGGGGGCATTGTGTTTCTGACAAACACATCTCTTGTTTCCTCTTATTTTAATTTTCTCATGGCTGGTAGGTTTCGAAACATCATGGGGATGAGAAACACAGAAAAGATCTGTAAGGTCGTACTTTTTCCAGTCTCCACTTGGGCCATCTTAGACTTACTAACTTGCAGTCAATTACTTATTGTGTATTCTTTTGGATGATTAAAAGTAGCACTTTTGCTAATGACTGTTCTATGTTGGGCGCTCAAAATGCCTCAATAGTTCTTAGAAATGTTAATAGTCAATAAAGTACCTGTCTCTTTGAAATGTTTGTGAACTTGATGAGGGAAAAAAATACATTTGGTTGCAACATTTGTTCAGCTTGATTGTTATTGGATAGAAACCATCACGCAACCATTGGTTGCCAAGCAAATTAAATTGACTTCCCCCATCCAAAAATCTACTCAACGGGGAGAGTGGGAAACCCAACTGCTAATTTCCATATCTGTGGTAGGCTTGTACAGACACTCAATGTCATTTATAGTGTATATATTATATACCATGGAATACGTTATAGTACACCTATACATTTCCTATAAATAAAATATAAAAAATGAAATTAAAATTGCTCACCATCATGCATATTGTGCTTAATAAGTATGTTGGGAAAAAATTGTGTATAATTAATAAACAAAATGCATGTCACTTGTAGCCCAATACAGTCTTGAAGGAAGAAAAACAATATTTCAGTTTTGACACATACCTTATCATTGGCTTATGCAATGCATACAAATGTGAAAATTACCCTGTCGTATTTAATTTCAGTGACAATGGGGCACGTGCAATCGAAGAAGAGAAAAGATAAAAAGAAACGTCTGAAAATTGCTCATCTCTCTGAGATTATGCGGAATCGTGACCGCCGAGAGAACATCCACAAAGTGGCTGGCCACAGGATTTACAGGGACTCGATGAATCTCGATCAACTTTCGAACAGCAGTGGGTACTTCTCGTCAAGCGAGGCGTCTCCGAACTCACTGGGAATCCAAGTTGACTGGACAAAAAGACGCGAGGAGGAAATGGGGTTTGTAGCGTAATTCGATGGAATAAAAACGCATACACAAAACATAGATCTGTTCTTTGTAATCTATCAATCTGTTTAGCTCAGTTTTAACCAAGTCGGTAAGCATTTCGGTAGATAGTAATTCACACAACACTTCCAAGTCTATAAAAATATTTATGTCAAACAATGAAATCCATCCACCCCAGAATGGGCAAAGTAAGTAAATAAGTCCCTAATAACCGTTAGTAAGAGCTTGCTGTACTGGGCATCTTAAGAACAGCTTTGAACTTTATGTAAAATAAACACGTAATATCGTAACCATCAAGTAGCTCTACATGATATACTCTGTTTATGAAATACTTATATATGAAATTCAAAGTACTATATGAAATATTTTGGACATATGTATGTAATGGAAAAAAAAATCATTATCACAATATTGTTTACAAGCTTATGTACTATGTGACAGGTTGTATGGAACGTACGACCTGGAGTCAAGGAGCGTTTCAACAATGAGTCCATTGGAGGAACTGTGCACTTATAAAGGTATCTCATTGGATAGCCATCCCGCACTGACGAAGCTCCAAAATGAGCAGAACGCTCGACTTGAGAGCATGGAAAACAGAATGAACCGAATACGGACTAACGCTCAGAAAGCGTTTGAGCGGAAAAAGTTTGCTCACTTATTTCGTGCAAAGAAAGATGATTCGAAAACCGATGAGCTTTTGCAGGAAGCTCGGGATATTTTGCAGCAGAACGTTGAACTCCGTGCATCTTGTGGTGCAGAGGATAGTGAGTACTCAGGGGAGATAATTCCGGTGAAAATTGTGGATGACTCGAGGGAGGCTTCTTGTGAAACACCGGATGACAGGAGTTATCTTCACTTGACGTCATTTGGATCTCTTTCATTCAGTATGTATTTCTTATTTATTCTTACGTAGATTCCTTGGGAATTTCATTTCTTCAAAAATGTGATGTCAAACGGCAGGCCATTCATATGAGTTCACAAAAACAGAATGAACCCAAAATCAAGCAAACTAATATATAATTTGTTAACAAAAACTGACCCTTTATGGAGCTACTAATAATAAAATACTTTGCAGGTATTATGAAGGTTGAAATTTGATACACCTTACACAAATTGCATCCTAATAGGATTTGTTATATTGTGCTGTGCCATTATATTTGCCGGACAAAACTTAAACTGTACATGTCATCTGTATATCAGGCCTGTAGCCAGGGTTTCGAAAAGAGGGGGTATGATTTTTCCCATCAGCGATTGTTATTGAGGAATGAAGTGGCGAAGGGGGAAGGTGCGGGAGGGGGTTTCCCCATCCTTCAATCAAGGGGTTTGGGTGTCCTCCCCATAGAAATTTTTGAAAATTAAACGTAAAATTCTGCATTCTGGTGACTTTTTATCTGTATTTAGAGACTGAAGTTATAGAGCATTTTTATATGAAATTTCACTTTCATTGACCATACTCAGTGACTGATCGACATGAATATGATATAACATACATGTATTCCCCACTACAGTTTTTCAAGTACCACCTTTTTTTGATCAGTCACAGCAATAAATTATTTTATACAGTGTTTAACCCGACACTAGTATGCACACTTTGTTTACATATGCAACAACAAATTTATAGAATGTAAAATCAACAAAAAGAACGGTATAAAATATCATTATTTATTGGAATCTTGATAACATTGCTGTATTTTACCATTCCAATATTCTACCATTCATAAATCAAGCAAATTAAAAGGATTACATTTTTTATGCCCCCGGTAGGGTGGCATATAGTGATCGCACTGTCCGTCTGTCCATCCGTCTGAAATTTCGTCACACTTTGCGTTAAGGTTTTGCGTTAAGGTTTCGAAAAATGTGGAAAAAAGGGGGCATATGTCATCCTACGGTGACAAGCCTTGTTTGACTTTTTTTCAAAACAAGTGTCTGCAACTATGGATAGTACCAGGGTTAGCATTGCTCTTAACGTGCTAATAGTGTATTGTACAACAAACACTGAATAACAAAACTGGGTCTTCTCTATTCTGCATCAATACTAAACAGAAATCAAAATGTTATAACTGGTAACTTTTATAGTTTTAAACTATTTTTAACAAATTAGTTATCTTTTTCTAAACAAATTTCAGAAACATATAACACTTAAGGCTTCATAAAGACCCTATAACACAAACTACTGGCCCTATGGTCTCAAAGTCCTTAACAATGTATACCAGGACGTTGAACAAAAAAGATTGACTTATTTGCCCATTATGTTCAAGATCCGTCACAGTTAACATTAAAACGTTAATGTCCACCTGATCATATGTTATTACGTTTTAAATTCATTAAAACAAGTGTCTAAGAGAAGGACATATTTCCTCATATAGATTTCCTGAACAATATAATTATGGTCCACAGATAACCATACGCATAGTTAATGATTTATTGTAAACAAATTTAAAATGCAATTTAATTACTGCCAATTGATTGTATTGAGAATGTACATAAAATATACATTCCAATGCCCTTAATTTGCTCTTGTTGGTTCGGTGTTCAGTTGGGCAGCAGTACGTTATTAGGGTTTGGAACAGTCACGATATGGGGATGAGTCGCAGTACCTTAGTGTGACAGATCGCTTATTGATATAGCATTTTATAGTTCTGAACAAATTAGCCTCCCTGTTGATTTCAACAATTCTACAGTTAAAAATTGTAAATTAAAATCACGCGCTCTCTTGGAAATGACTTCATCCAGAAATTACTTATATGTTGACCTGTCGGTAGCCTATTGAATTCAACATTATTGTAACGCTTAAAGACTCATTGGATTCCTGGAAAAGACTAATTTACTGTTTTTGCGTTGAATAAAGTTGGGTGCAACTTGAAGTATAATTTTTTTTACTCTTCAAACAAATTTGGGTGTGAACGCACCCAATGCACCCCACCCCCTGGCTACGGGAATGTATATTATTGACAATAAGATGTCTACCAATTTAACATTTGCAAGTACCAGCAAGTAAATTGCTGCAATAGCTTTGTTACATTCGTACCAGTATATAAATGTCATCTTTTAAAGAATACCAAAACAAAAATTTGCTTGAAATGTTGAGAATTTACTTACCATAAACAAACAATTGGTTGATTTAACCCTTTGAGCGCTGGAACCGGATTTTGAAGGCCTTTGCAAACAGTTTGGATCCAGATGAGACGCCACAGAACGTGGCTTCTCATCAGGATCCAAACTGTTTGCTATTCTGATCGTATTCTTTGAAAAAAAATCGAAGAAAATGCTAATTTTAGAAATTTAGCAGACAACATTTTAGCAGACGACAAATTTCCCAGCATGCAAAGGGTTAAAGTATATGAGCCTTGCTGAGGGAAAACTGGGTGTATTTTTTTTAGCTCACCTGAACACAACGTGCTCATGGTGAACTATTGTGATTGCGTTTTGTCCGTCGTGCATCGTCCGTCGTGCATCATGCGGCGTCAACGTTTACCTTGTAAACACTCTATAGGCCACATTTATTGTCCAATCTTCATGAAACTTGGTCAGAACATGTGTCCCAATAATATCTTGGACGAGTTCAAAAATGGTTCCGTTTGGTTGAAAAACATGGCTGCCAGGGGGCGTGGCAGTTTTCCTTATATGGCGATAGTAAAACCTTGTTAACACTCTAGTTTAAATATGCATGTTGGTTGAGTGTTGTCCCAGATTAGCCTTTGTTGTCTGCACAAGCTAATCAGGGACATTTTTTACCTTTACTTGATTTTGGCTAAGAAGAGACTTCCTTTTAATGAAAAAAAACTAAAACGGAAAGTGTCGTCCCTGATTAGACTGTAAGGAGTGTCATCCCTGATTAGCCTGTGCGGAGTGTCAACCCTGATTAGCCTGTGGGGAGTGTTGTCCCTGATAAGCCTGAGCAGACTGCCTGTTGCCCGAAGTGAAAGAACCCNTTTTTTTTTTTTTTTTTCCACGCCTTTACCCAAAATAGAGAAAATAAGCCCTGCTTTAACATAACTTTGAATTTTTGGCCCGAATCGGTGAATCAAAGCATTACAAGCTGATAAAATATGATATTTGTATGAATAAATGATAATAATTATAACACTTTTATTTCCCTTTTTCTAGGTGAGCCTGTGATGCTGTTTCTTCTTCCTTTTCTTCTTCCATTATTCATCATCGTGGCAGTCATCCGTGGCATGGCTGACTCATTCGGGTGGACACAGACTCTTGGGAGGTTAAAAGGTCGAAGAAACTCATGAATATTTTGTCATTTATCCTTCAGTAATTGTTGCAATGTAATAGCATTTTACTTTGTAGATTTTTCTTTTTATATTCTATTTTATTTTAAATTTAAATACACAATAGCTAAACAGTGTCTAACGATTTATTATTTATATTTGTATGCTCCCCATATATATATATATATATATATATATGGGGAGCATATAGTTGCCAGTTTGTCTTTCCTTCCGTCACACTTCTGTCACACTACACTTTTGTTACAGTTTCTCATAGCGCCTTCAATATTTTACCGATCTCTTACATATTAGGCATGTAGGTACCTTGCATGGACCTCTACCTTTTAATGAGGTTTGATGTCACTGGGGTCAAGGTCAAGGTCATTGAGGCTAATAATAGATTTTATCAAGGTCACACTTTTTTCCACACAATTAACCCATATATCGACAAAGCATCATCGGGGAGCATCCATCAGTTTTACTGATATCCTTGTTTTTTTGTTTTTTTTTTATTTATTACTCATAATTTTTTGAGTTTAAATTGCTATTGTTTTTGAAATAAATAAAGTCTCTTGGTTACTTTTAGCTTGATTTCCTTGAGATTTTTAAATACATTTTGATATCATGAATATTTTATTTAAAATAACTATTTTATTAGTACACTGTATGACTTTATACATGTATGTTGAAACTATATGTAATTTTGTTAATGTGTTTTATAACATCGTATTTTAAAGTGACAATGCAATCAGAAGTTCTACTAATAATGCAATTCAATCGAGTTTGATAAAAATAAATGGCATTGGCCAATTTATGTGTACAACTATGTTTTTTCCAATAGATTAAAATGTTTGGACTGATTTTTCCAGTAATTTTGTTTGACCAATGTACAAAGCAAGTTGCCTATCTATTTTGAGGTCCATATGTCAAAGGTCAAGGTCAAGATCACAAGGGCTTTGGGAGAGAAATTGTATGTGTACAATAGTCAGTTTTAGGATTGAAAATGTCCATAATACCAATCCCTCAAGCAGACTTACAATAATGATATATATTTATATGAACATTGAACTCTGTACGGATATATTACGGTTGCCACTAATTAATGCCTTCTAGCATTAAAATTTGATCTGAGGATATAGCAAGCTTGCATGCAAGTCAAGCTTTGGGAGAGTATTTTGAGTGAGTTTGGTAAATTTTACTAAAAATAGAAAAAAACAAAACAGTTTTTGCGAAATTGAGCCAATCAACATATTGCACTAAAATTGTGTATGTAGGTAGCTAACAATAAGACGTACATGTAGCTTGGTGTTGCTTTTGGGGTCAGTCTAGGGGAGATCCCTGTTACTTAAAATAGAAAAATGTTTTCTGCTCAATAGTTTGGGATGAGGTAATGCCCTAAAGTTTTGTTTGTATGTTTTTACATGCAGACCTTATAAGCTTTGGGTTGCAAAATTATTATATACTTTTTTTATTAGATTAATAATTCAAACGTTGAAAACCTTCTTGGGGTCCATGTTTCTTGTTTAACATTATATTGATTAGTTTGTTGGCTGATTTATAAATGTATGGCAGAGACATCATTAACAAGTTTTGAATGTTGGAGGGGGGGGGGGAGTGGAGGGTGCTCTAAATTAAATGTTTTACAAAAAGTCTCTTGTAACTGTATATGAATATTAAAACGAATTGCCATATGATTGTATTATTACCTTTTAAATTTGTATTCATAAACAGGATAAATCACAATCACAAATTTATTTGTGATTGGTTGTATTATAAAGTGTAATCTCAAAATCTCAACAGTCTTCAATCTGTGATTTATTTCTGTTAACTTAACACTTATAACTCAATACTCTTGCATTTATTTGCTTTTCTTGCATTTACTTGCTTCATAAAATGTGCAATATTGTATTTGTATTTGTGTGTACATGTACTTGTTAATGATGCATTGTATATAACATACTGTTGAAATTTTGTCTAAACATGTGCTTTCAAGTCTATTTTTATATTATATGCTATGTCATATAAACCACAGTACATGTACATGTAGTTAAACATAAATGTAATCATAAAAGTAGGATTAATTTGTAAACATTAATTATGCACATGTCGGTCTGTCTGTCGGTCGGTCGGTCGGTGGGTCCGTCCACCAGGTGGTTTCCGGATGATAACNACCACCACCACCACCACCACCACCACCACCACCACCACCACCACCACCACCACCACCACCACCATTCACACAATGGCTGCAACTACAACTGACATCCCATATAGGGGGCATGCATGTTTTACAAACAGCCCTTGTTATGCTTGAAACTTTCAGTTTTAAGCATGGAACATTTGGCCCTTTGCATTTCTTTATGCATTTCAAGTTGAAAACTTATTGTTATTTAATGTACATTAATATTCACACAATTTGCAAGATGTTTCTTATTGATATAAAAAAAGTATGTTCTGTAGCAGAGCAGCCTTTTGTAGATTTTCCATAAAGATCTATCAGCTAAGAACTCTTTAAGATGAGCCTGGCTCTGGGAAAATGGGTCCTAATGCATGTGAGTAAAGTGTCGTCCCAGATTAGCCGGTGCTGTCTTCACAGTCTAATCAGGGACGACACTTTCAGCCTAGACTGGATTTTTGTTTAGCAGTATGAAGTAGACTAACTTTGAACAAAAATTCCATGTAAGCAGACAGTGTTAACTGATAAGCCTATGTGGATTGCTTGTATTTCCCAGAGCGCTAATAATTTTCTTTTTACCACAAATATGAGCCCAGTGTTTTAGATGATTGTTTCTGCCTGTAATTTATTTGAGCCTCACTCTGTGAAAAGGGGGTTTAATGCATGTTCGGAAAGTGTTGTCCCAGATTAGCCTGTGCAGTCTGCACAGGCTTACAGGGATAACACTTTCCCCTTTTATGATATTTTTTGTTTAAGAAAAGTCTCTACTAAGCAAAAATACTGTTTTGGAGGAGAGTCTCATTTCTGATTAGCCTGTGAGGACTGCTCGGGTGAATCTGGGACGACACTTTACGCACATGCATTAAACCCCCTTTTCACAGAGTGTGACTCATTTGTATGAGAAATATCCAAGGTCTTTATTGTGACACAGAAAACCAATACAGCCTGCATGTTTCGGTGAATTATTGAAGATCACTTTTGTTTATTGTACAATTATCCTATTGAAGCTACTGCAAATGCTTATGTTTAAATAAAATATTCAGGATGTTTGTTCATAAATGAGAACATATCATGTCATAATGAAATAACTGGTGTATCTATTTAGATATGTGTTTGTTCTCATACATGTTATATGTAAAGTATGTAATTCTCATTGTCATTGTACTTCCATAGAACATTGCATTTATTTTAAAATTATTATTAAAATCCTGTGCCCCAAATACTATGATAAATGATAAATTGTTTGATGAAAATATGTTCATGATATTAAAAGTTATGGTCCTTCATTCATTAATTTGTTATTACATGGAGTGCAGCAAAGATTTTGTAAGTGTCATACGCCCCGAGTTGTGCAATAATGGGCCTTAGGACATATCCGAACAGTGAAGCTCCAGAAATTCCTCTGTATCCATGTACACTTGATGAGGAGAGATAATGTCTGCTAATGAGACTAACAAACCTTCCATAACTTTATAGCAGACAGGGTAGCTCCTTACCAGAGCGTCACAGGCTGGTCTGGAGCTACGCTGTCCACATATGACATACTACTGATGTTCGTACAAAGTGGCTCATTTTATTGCAATAGATGCAAATGTCATTGTAGCTCTATGTTTCCTTATAACTGTATTTAAGTTACATGGTTGTGCAGACAATTTTTCTTTCTTGTACAAAACTCAACAAACTATTATTGTTCATGATCAGTCCATAGATTACTACCGTTATCAACTTTATGATACTAGCTCAATACCAGTGGAATTTTATGGAATGTTTCGTTAAAAAAAATCCGGTCTATGCGTATAGGTTCTTTCTTGATTAGCCTGTGCAGACTGCATAGGCTTTTTTGAGATGACACTTAACCCTTTGCATGCTGGGAAATTTGTCGTCTGCTAAAATGTTGTCTGCTAAATTTCTAAAATTAGCATTTTCTTCGATTTTTTCTCAAAGAATACTATCAGAATAGCAAACAGTTTGGATCCTGATGAGACGCCACGTTCTGTGGCGTCTCATCTGGATCCAAACTGTTTGCAAAGGCCTTCAAAATCCGGTTCCAGCGCTCAAAGGGTTAACGCACATGCATTTAGGCTTGTTTTTCCAGAATGATCATTTGATTGTTTAGTTACTTGTTGTGCATTTTAACTGACAGTTGTATGTACATTTACTGTCATAAATTTGTTAAATGCCACTATGATATAGTAGAATCTCATGTACAATACTTCATGTCCAACCAATCATTTTGGACAAGACCTCAATTTTGGTCAATTGTTTGCATAAATATTCTGTATAATTCTGTCTTGTTTGTATATTAAGTATTTTGTCATGATATATAACGAACATGATATTAATAAAAATGTTAATGTTGACAATATGACCTTTGTTTGTTGGTATGGCAGTTTTGTTTTAAATGTCATCTTCCATGCTTCTAGATGTATGGTTTTAAAACTGTAGATTTTAGGAGGAACATTGCACCGGACATTTTTCTTTCATCCATGCTATCACTTGTGAAATTTGTAATAATCTCACTTATTTTAAACAAAATGTTTTAATAAATAGACAAGAATTAATTTAATCAAATGGGCATCACCAAGTTTTTTTCGCTCACATCAAGATCTGTTCAAGTATGCGTCACTTTTCATGTTTGGTGTTTTGGGCATCGTCAACTTTTAGTCGTTTACCACTCTATCTAGCTACGGTTTCGGATCAAACTTGATGAAACTTGGCCAGAATGTTGACCTTGACATTATCTAAGACAAGTTGGAAAATTGGTCAAAAAAGGGAAAAAGCACTTTTTATAGGTCAAAAAGTCAAATCTTTCAAAAACATTTTTACCTCTTTAGAGCACATGAAATAGTCAATCATTAAGTAATTTGGTGAAAATGTACATATTTAATCTTACTTTAAAAAATCTTATTCAATTTGTGTGAAGTATGGAAACTTAGTCATCACATAATCTTGATAAAATGTAAATATAATGTATCTCTTGTAAAATTTCAAAGTTTCCTCCCACTCGACAAGATCATTCAATCTTGTTTTTATTGAATATTTCTTCGGTAGAGACCAGCCATTGATTCATTGGTCGAATTGCTGCATTTTACATGTTCATAAATCAATCGCAATTTGTCTTATGTGAGTGAAAGAGAGCCTTCATTGCCCTCTTGTTATACAAATGCATGGTACACATTGTTGTTGAAATAAAAATATGTACAAGTTTGAAAAAAAAAGATAACAAGATTTTTTTTTCGAACACTGAATTAGAACAGTTATGATGTAAATATGACTGACCGAATTGGTCTCAGGGACGTTCGTGAAAAGTAGATACAATTGAAGAGGGTTGTGGTTGTGATCAGTCTTTGTGGGCGTCTTGCATTATCAATTTTTAGCTGTAACTTTCTAGAGACCACATTTTTGGCTTAATCTTGATGAAACTAGGTCATAATATTTATCTTGAAAATATCTAGGTCACGCTGGAATCTGGACAAGTGGGGTGAAAAACAAGGTCACTAGGTTAAATCTAAGAAAAACCTTGTTAGCCCTCTAGAAGTCATATGATATGTATGACTTAGTCTTGATCAAACTTGGCCATATCTAGGCCAAGTTCAAATCTGTTTTAAATGGGATAAAAAAGGTCACCAGGTCATACCTTAGAAATATAAGGATAGCATGATAGAAGCCACATTTATTACTCAAACTTGATGCCTCTTTGTCCAGATTTTGTCAAGGTCAGACTATTCACCTTGACAATACCTAGAAAGTTAAAGAAATGTACAGTGAGATAAAAACTTGGTCACCAGGTAAAATCTTTGAACAATATTATTATGACTCTAAATGGGTCGATTCTGACTTAATAACTATCAAAATTATTCTGAATGTCTGTCTTTACCATAGCTAGACCAAGATTTAGTGTAAACTGGGTAAGGTGAAGTAAAAAAACTAGGTCATGAGGTCAAAATCTTTGATAATTGGTGTACCACTTGAAAGCGCTTTAGGACCATACTACCCCATTTGTTCGAACGGAATGGTAATGATATGTGTATATGTGTGTATTTAAAAGTGTATGATGTCCTTCCACACCTGAAGCTGAGTAAATCACAGCTCTTCTACCTAATTAACTGAACATTTGGAATTACCAATGGCATGATGCTATGTAACGTGATTACCAACGTCATGATGCTATATAATGTGGGTACCAGCATAGTGATCCTATATAACGTGACTACCATCGTCATTATGATATTCAACGTGACTATCAATGTCACAATGCTATATAACATGACTTCCAACGTCAAGATGCTGTATAACGTGACTACCAACGCCTCGGTGAGATATAACGTGACTACTAACATTGTGATGCCGTATAACGTGACTACCAACGTAATGATGTTATGTAACGTGACTACCAACGTCGTGATGTAGCATAACGTAACTTCTACCGCCATGATGCTAAATAACGTGAAAACCAAAGTCACGATGCTATAAAACGTGACTACCAACGTCATGGTGAGATATAACGTGACTACTAACGTCATTATGCCATATAACGTACCAACTTACGTCATCACTCCATATAACGAGACTACTTACGTCATGATGCCGTATAACGTGACTGCTAAGGTAATGATGCTATGTAACGTGGCTACCAACGTCATGATGATATGTAACGTGTCTTCCAACGTCATGATGCTATGTAACGTGTCTACCAACGTCATGATTCTATGTAACGTGTCTTCCAACGTCATGATGCTATGTAACGTGTCTTCCAACGTAATGACGCAATGTAACGTGTCTTCCAACGTCATGATGCTATGTAACGTGTCTACCAACGTCATGATGCTATGTAACGTGACTACTAACGTCATGATGCCGTATAACGAGACTACTTACGTCATGATGCCGTATAACGTGACTACTAACGTCATGATGCCGTATAACGTGACTACTAACATCATTATGCTATGTAACGTTACTACCAATGGCATGATGCCGTATAACGTTACTACCAATGCCATGATGCCGTATAACTTGACTACTTACGTCATGATGCCGTATAACGTGACTACTAACGTTATGATGCCGTATAACGTGACTTCTAACGTCATGATGCTATGTAACGTTACTACCAATGTCATGATGCCGTATAACGTGACTACTAACGTCATGATGCCGTATAACGTGACTACTAACGTCATGATGCCGTATAACGTGACTACTTACGTCATGATGCTATGTAACGTTACTACCAATGTCATGATGTTGCATAACGTAACTACTTACGTCATGATGATATATAACGTGACTACTAACGTCATGATGCCATATAACGTGATTTCTAACGTTGTGATGCCGTATAACGTGACTACCAACGTTATGATGTTCTGTAACGTGATTACCAACGTCATAAAGAACAGATAAAGAGATAAGCTGATTTGCACACAAAACTACGTTAAAGCGATTTCAAGTTCAAATGCTTGACACAAAATTAACTTTATAGCATCACAATTCAAATCACACAGCAATACAAGAGAATACGTTTCGATTTAATTACCATTTAAATGGAAACATACTCAATGGTCGGATGTAAACCAAAGCAACGTAACTAAAGCCGAAATTATACAAAAAAACAAGTGTCAATTACAACAAATCTTAAATGAATAAACTTTAGAGACACAGCCTTCATTTTCGAAAACTTGGCTAAATGCACGTGCGTAAAGTGTCGTCCAAGATTAGCCTATGCAGTCCGCAGACACTGTCCGCTGTTATCGGAAATCCAGTGTAGGCGGAAGGTGTCGTCCCTGATTAGCCTGTGCGGACTGCACATGCTAATCTGGGACGACCCTTTTTACGCTCGTGCATTAAGCCCAGTTGTCCCAGAACGAGGCTAAAATCCTAATTATAAACCCTATAAATTTATAACATGATAGAATAGATCTACATGGATTATTTGAAAACCGTTTTCGTGGTGGATTGAAACTGTACTCACGTGTTTGCGTTATGACGACTTTTCAAAAACTTTTTGGGGTAATGAATGAATGTCTGAATGTTTAAACAAGGAAATTATTAAACTCTTCTAAAATATATATAGCATCGCCTTAATTTTTAGATAGTCTGGTTTCCCACAAATATTTTCTCTGATCAGCATATTAATATGGTTGGTTTCTTTGTCGCATTGTCATAAGCATAACCATTGTTTTCTTGAAAAGTGAGATTATATTGTCACGTGGATACTATGGTCTAGATATATCCACAAAAATACAGTTAAAAATGATTAAAATCACTAGTCAGGGCTCAGCGATTTAAATAAAAATGATGTTTACTTTGGTATTACCTACTATGAGTGACGTCATAATACGAGTACAACGTCATTTGAAAACTGTGAAAATAGTTGTTTTGCATGTCTAGATTTACTGCAGTGGGCCGAAAACTCAATCATTTCAATGGCGGGTGATGTTAACGTATTGTTCATTGGAATGAAAAAGTCTTCAACTGAAATACAGGTAACTTTATAGTATTATCAATTGAATTATGTAGATCTAGTCGAGTTGGAGGAAACGTTGACACTTTACAAAATATACTTTTTTATATACGTTTTGGCGTTTAATAAATTACACCTACTGTACTGTAGATCTCACTGCCGTACATGAGTATCAATAAATTACTTTAGTATATGTTAAAATTTAGATCTAGACTGTATTCTCTGAATAGACTGTGTTACATTCTGCTCTGTTCATCTACGCTACTTAGTATTTCTTCTTCTGATGCTGCTGCTGCCGCTTCTAGAGGTATGAAATTGATTATATTATAAGTCCTACTTCTAACTGTCGACAATCGTCTACACCATACTCAAATATAAACAAATGAATATTAGACTCAATCTGGGGAAAATAACCTTAATGCATGTTCGTAGAGTGACGTCCCAGATTAGCCTGTGCAGTCCGCACAGGTAAATTAATCAGGGACGACACTTTCTGCTTAAAATTATGGTGTTTTTCGTTTAAAAAGGAATTCCATTCTTTATAGAAAAAAATCCAGTTTATGCGAAAAGTGTCGTTCTAAATACACAGGCTAATCCGAGACGACCAGTGACGCACATGAGTTAAGCCCGTATTTCTCAGAGCTTATCTTGTCGGTAAGGCGTCAATTATCTAGAAAATATTTCTGAAAAGTTATAAATATATTTGTTGGGTGTCGCCTTATTATGAAGCTGAACAAACATTCGTTCCAGACAAAATCTTACTTCCTCGCGCGAACTCGTTTGTGTTCTTGGATTATTATTTTAATTTTTATTCTAAACAATTTTATGCTTAGTAAAATGCCGTAAAATGTGTTGCCGAGAACTTAATAAATATCTTCAAAGCTCCCCGTCAGCTTTGTCACGATTTACGTTGCAAGGGAAGTAACTCTTGTAGTCGTGATATTTAATATACAGTACCCTCTCCTATGTTTAGATTTCTCTTACTAAATGGAATCTCACAGATGTCGTAATTGTTCTATTTTTTTTTGCGTTTTAAACATTATTTAGAAAGATCCGTCAATTTTATCATCGAATAAAGAAATTATTTCAAATGTTGTGCATCGTTGTTGCTTCATGAAAACTGGAAAAAAAACTCGTGTATTAGTATTTTCTTTAATTTTCGTACTTTCTTGTATTCCAGGCCTTTTTCTGCCTATCTCACGGGTCCGATAGTCGGACCCATTCCCCATGCCAAATATGAATATTTTTTCCCCAATTCTCAACTCCCCCCCCCACCAATTTTTTTTTTTTTTTTTTTTTTTTTTATAAAGAAGTGTCTTATGACTAATGATTATTAGAATCTATAGCTAAATTTTATTTTTTAAACAACCTACAAAATATATAACCTAAATTTATATGATTTTTATCCAAAATGGCCGTAAAACCCCCTGCCCAAATAATGCTTTTGTAGATGAAAATTCTTCCCCATTTGGAAGATTTCACGACTCGAAAAATCCCCATTTTGCTAGGTACTTTTTCCCCAAATAGACAGAAAAAGGCCTGTATTCACGAACGCAGCGTAATGTAAGACATTATTGTCACATTAAAAGTCACTAACATATTTTAAGAAGTGATGTGAGCAACATATTTAAGACCATACACGAAAGACTTTTTTAAATACAGAATCGCAAAAATACGTGTATCATTGTATGCATTAACCATAATACGTTGTTTTCTTTCTGTTTTCATTTTTAGTGAAATATTATACGTTTACAATTTCGACTTTCTGACTTTACGGCAGTTTTTCCCTACTTATCAATTGGACGATTTTTCTCCATTTATCCCATTCAGTGCACATAACATTATCAGTCTTTTTTTGCCCAAAAGGACAGCCTCTCACAGGCTGTTTCCCTATGGCAAAAAGAAACATTTCCCCCCAAAATCTGACCAAAATTTCCAAAAAAATATGCCAAATTTTTCGATAAACTCAATAATTGGTTTATTAAGTTTATTATACAGTTATTTAATTCCCTAGCACTTAAAAATATAAATTTTAGAAAGCAGTTACAAATGCACTTATACACAATTGGTATACTGTAATTTATAAGGATATTAATATTTTTTTCCCCAATTTCATTGTATATCAAGCTTTTTTTCCCAATCACACAGGCTGTAAGATATAAAGCGAAAAAACAACCACTGAGTATGTTTTCAAGCCACGCACATCTAACATAATTTTAACATACAACCTTTACTCACATATAATCTTCAACAATAAAGTTTCTGGATTAAGTCGCTCCGTGTGTGTATTTTTATGCTCCACCAAATTTTTTGGGGGAGCATATAGTCGCCGCTTCGTCTGTCCGTCCGTCCGTCTGTCCGTCCGTCCGTGCGTGCGTGCGTCCGTCCGTGCACAATTGTTGTCCGGGCTATTTCTCAGCAATTAAGAAACGGAATTCAATTAAACTTTATGGGAAGCTTCACTACCAAGAGGAGATGTGCATATTATCAGCCGGTTCTGGTCGGTTGATTTTTCTCAGAGTTATGGCCCTTTGAAATTTTCCATTAACTGTACATAAAGTGAAATTCTTGTCCGGGCTATTTCTCAGCAACTAATGACCGGAATTCAATGAAACTTTATGGGAAGCTTCACTACCAAGAGGAGATGTTCATATTATCACCGGGTTCTAGTCAGATGATTCTTCACAGAGTTATGACCCTTTGAAATTTGCCATTAACTGTACATATAGTGCAATTCGTGTCCGGGCTATTTCTCAGCAACTAATGACCGGAATTCAATGAAACTTTATGGGAAGCTTCATTACCAAAAGGAGATGTGCATATTATCAGCCAGTTCTGGTCGGATGATTTTTTACAGAGTTATGGCCCTTTGAAATTTTCCATTAACTGCACATAAAGTGCAATTTTTGTCCAGGCTATTTCTCAGCAACTAATGACTGGAATTCAATGAAACTTTATGGGAAGCTTCACTACCAAGAGGAGATGTGCATATTATCAGCCGGTTCTGGTCGGATGATTTTTATGCTCCCCATATGTACATATGAGGAGCATATAGTTGCCAGTTTTAACTTCCGTTATTCCTTCCGTCACACTTTTGTTTCAGTGTCTCATAGCGCCTTCAATATTTTACCGATCTCTTCCATATTTGGCATGTAGGTACCGTGCATGGACTTCTACCTTTTGATGAGGTTTGAGGTCACTGGGGTCAAGGTCAAGGTCACCGAGGCTAATAACAGATTTTCTCAAGGTCACATTTTTTTATTTTATTTTTTTCACACAATTAACCCATATATCGACAAAGCATCATTGGGGAGCATCCGTCAGTTTTACAGATATCCTTGTTTTTGTTTGGATTCGGAATAGTGGACTTAAATACGACAACAATACTCTCTTTAGTATTCCATCAATTTCCCAAAGTGTCATAGCATAGTAACAAGTATAAAATGAGCCGCGTTCTGGGAAAAACTGGGCTTCAAGCATGTGCGAAAAGTGTCGTCCCGGAAACGACACTTTCCGCTTGTATCGCTATTTTCGTTGAAAGGAAGTATATTCTTAACAATGATCAAGTCTAAGCGGAAAGTGTCTTCTCTGAAAAGCCTTTGCGGACTGCACAGGAAAATCTGGGACGACAATTAACGCACATGCATAAAGTCCAGTTTTTCCTCCTTCACTGAATTTCCGCTAAGAAGAGACTTCCTTTAAACGAAACATACCATAACAAAGCAGACAGTGTCGTATCAAGTACAATACACATGTGTTTACTAATATTCCTTAGGCGTCTTATACAATTATGCAATCTCTTGCACGAGGGTTACATTACTTTCATGTATGTGAGAGCATGGAACGACAACTCTGCATGAGATTGACAGTTATTTCGTGTTCGAATCAAGCGATGTTCCGTTTTTTCGGGCATTCTCGTTTCCCTTCCGCGATATCTATAACATCGGTTAGTATCAGACAATATGGCCGATAAGATAGAATAATCGGATATCAACACTATTGTAGACATGAAAGTTGCAATAAATTGTGTGAAGATTGATTAATTCGCTTAAGAAATACACAATCTTCAGCTATTGTGGGTTAGGCACATTAAAGGGACTGTCCACTAGATTTTGGCATGTATTGAAGCATGTCATTAAATGCTCTATATTGATAAATTCAAACATTTGACCTAAAAATCTGCAGTTAAAAAACAAGAATACAATTTAAAAAGGGAAAAAAAAGTAAACCTCATCAGGGCTCGAACCAGTGACCATCGGGGTCCTGGAGTAAAAACCAATTAGACCGCTCGGCCATCCTGACAAGTATGTACGATAGCCGTATTTTATACCATATATAAGCAATCCTCGTAGTTTTACAAAATATAGCGACAATAACAGAACTTTCCAAATTATTCAATCGTTTCGCGTCGAACGACGCTTTATGATTTTGAGGTTTTCAAATCGTCAAAAGATGCATATAATGGATATTTAAGAGCATTGTAAATGGTCAGTATTACTATTTCCTCAAAAATATCATAACAAACGCGAAAATTTGCGAATATGAAACAACTTTTTTTAATTTTGTCAATTTACCAATCTGTTGGACGGCCCCTTTAAAGTATTTCAGAAGGCTCGCGCGCGGAATTCCGAAATCAATCCCTGTTAATACATAGCTTCTTAGACCTTAAAAATCCACAGGTTTTTAAAACTTTAATTTTTAAATATTTACAAAATATGGTGAAATATGAAAGTTTCAGAACATGTGTCTGAATCCGTCTTTAAAAAAAAACACTCGGATTTCTTACTCCCGACGTGAGGAAATGGCGATCTACTATTCAGGGGAAGTAACGCCCGCCGCATCTCGGCTCCAATATATTTGCACCAACATTCTAATAGCAAGGCTAGCGCTATAATTAACTCTCTAGTTGATCTCTTCCAAGGGCATTATATTTACTGGCTTTAAAATGGCTGAGGTAAGTGATATTTTAAGTCTTTAACGTGTAGTTTTCATGATTGTCTTTGCTAATGTTTTCACGCATAGTTTCCTAGACGTATTAAGAAAAAAAGCGCACGTTTTTTTTAATGCAATAAGTGCAAATCGACCCAAAGAGCGTGGCTATAGACGCCATTGGCGGTTATTTAAAGGTTAAAGTAATATCGTTGTTGAATAAAATTACTCGCGCAGCTGACTCAGTACCTGAACGTGGCAGCAGTATATTAAATGCATGGAAAACCAAGAAATAGGCTCGTATTGAAAGATGACCTATATATTTATTGACAACAGTAGCGACCTTAACTGCGAATGTTAATGTATCGGGTTTCAAGCGTATTCATGCAGCGGTATGTTAATGTATTTGTTAATGTATTTGTGTAGCTGTACATAGCGCTGAAGTAAATTCAGTGTATGCTCTTATATTGGTTTTACTGTTGTGTGTATTTTGCTACTACTGCAATACTCGATGAAACATTCGTCGTAAAATCAAATATGTAAATATTTGAACTCCGCATGCTGAATGAAAATCCATAACAACTTGGTGTGCTTTATGTCTTTTAAACTTGACCAGACCGCTAGGGGTATGATGCATCTATAAATAGTACTTCCGTTTCGATGTCCATTGTTTGAAACACGCTTACACCACTAATTTTATTATTAATGTTGCACCAAACAGGAGCCATAGTGAACGCTGTCCGTATACTGATCAGTTTATAGGTACTATTCTATAGTAATTAAAAAAAGATTAATCTGAGCCCCTGGCTTTTTTTCTTCTTAGCAGAGGCCGAATGCAGCCCCTTTCTCCAAGATATTTTCTTTAAAATCATGCAATCTGTTCCAAATTTTAAGTTTTCCTCGGACATTTTATTCCCCTTTATATCTGTTTGTCAATAATTGTTTCCCGAAAAAGGAGATTGACCCCTTGTCCCTGATTTAGAAAAAAAAACATTGGCCCGTATTTACCAATATATTATTATGAGACTTGATACAAAATAATGGACCTGCACTGAAGGAAACTAAAACATAGGTTTGTTTATTCATATGATTCAGATTGACACTATTACCGTTCCTTATTGGGTTATCCGTCAAAATAATGGTTTATTGCGAAGCGACATTTAATTATAACGCATGTTCACAGTTTCAGCGTTTTGGACTAACGACGTTTAACGAACCTTATTTTTTGTCAAGACCAACATAAAAGAATGCTCTAGTTCAAAGATTCGAACCAAATATATATTGCGGAAATTTCGTGCTAATTCTTACTTTAGCTTATGTTTAGTTGCACTTGCAGAAGAAATCAATATGTTCGTCTGGTCAGGCATTCAAGTGAAAACCAAGCTCTGTACATAAAGATCTATCAATAAATGGTTATTTATAGGTCTTTTCTGTAAATAACTCGCAGGAAGCACGTTGTTTATATGCTGAGTTAACGTGTAGTGCCGATGAAAAACCCAACAATAATTAAGCAACGCTGTAATTAGTATATTAGCCCTATAACTGTGCAACCATCCGTTTAAAAAGAGGGAACGAGCTATTCAATTATACAGTTTAAAACTTTCTCAAAATATCGTAAAAATAATCGATACATTTATCTGAAAGAGCATCCGTCCAATTTGGTTTGCACAGGCACACTGCTT
Source organism: Dreissena rostriformis (assembly GCA_007657795.1). Taxonomy (NCBI): domain Eukaryota; kingdom Metazoa; phylum Mollusca; class Bivalvia; order Myida; family Dreissenidae; genus Dreissena; species Dreissena rostriformis. Next base: position 52,555 of record VMBQ01003809.1, on the reverse strand, counting down.
TATGAAACCGAGTTCTTGTTTTCGTCTTCTGTTTAATTAATCTTTAATCAGCCGTGTCTATTCCTGTAAATTGACAAAAAATGAACACAATCGATTTAAATTGGCTGAACAAATCAGCCTCTATTCGAATCAAGTAACTTCATTTAAACAAATTAAAAAAAAACACCCCCTTTGCATTCGAATTAAATAATTAAGTTTTGTCGAAACACCGGATACAATGGTACAATACGGAAAGGTTTAACACTAATTAATTCATAGTTGTGTTTCTCGTACTAAACTTGACAACACTATAAACCTGTGCACATGTATTCGCTACATTTCGACATGGACAGAACATCCGTCTCCATCTTTACAATGTGCAGTTAACATAGTGCTAGACTTAATTAATCAAGGCGTTGAAAGAAATATATTAGGCCTAAAGTTGGTCGAAAGTGAGCTAAGACAAATGAGTGTGTAAATTTGTATGATGAATATTTCGAGATATTCCTAATTAATCAACGAAAAATAATTACTTTATCCGCTGAGACCAACATATTTTAATTATTCGCATAGCGTCCAACATACCACACAACTAAAAACATAATGTCAGATTCATGTTTTCCATGAATCATGTTATATTATGTTAGAACGTATTGCTTTCAGTTAACAATGCCATTTTTCAATGTCGTGCGAAGTATCTTCTACGTCGAAATGTACGAATCTTTATTTGTCCTTCTTGTCACGCTGACGTACAATAAATAGTGTGGCCGTCACAACTAAAAATAAATAATAAATAACAACAAAACCGCGTCTGGCATACGAGGTCGTGCAAGTTTTTTTTCTAGATCAGAGCAACATAATTTCTCGAATGGTGCATGGGTGACCTTAATTAACAGTGGCATAATCATTAATTAGACATGTTTTGGTTAGAGTTTCTGCCTGTTTAAAAACCCGGACCAAAACAAGTCAAGGAACATATATTACGTTTATCGTATTATACTATGCTTCAGGGTATTAAACTGTGTAGAAGTACATGCAGGTAACAATGTGTCACGCATTTTGCAAGATTTATATTTACAGATGAGAAATAGATACCATATGTGTCGTGTTCTGAGAAAACGGGGCAAAATGCTTGTGCGTTAAGTGTCATCCCAGATTAGCCCGTGCAGTCCGCACAGGCTAATCCGGGACGACACTTTCCGCCTATGTTTATAAAAAGTATATGCTTTGTTTGCTTGATATTACATCTTATATTGAGAAATGAACCGAAATGAACGAAAATGAACGTTTTTTTTTTTGTTTTTTTTTTGCGACCCCAATAAAAAGTTGAGGGTCGGCGCCGATTCGGGAGACACGGTCGGGCGACCGGAAACGGACCTATTTTTTTTTTTGGCCTAAGAGCTTTTAACATGATTAACCTATAGTTATATAAACATTTTGGAGTTGTGCATTAGTCTTCTTCTTGTATGCGTGTACGTCTATTGAAGGAACACTAATTGGGATTTACATTTTCAACTCCGTTGAATATTGCGCTGGGAAATCTGCCTACGACCTCTATTGGTGTTTTAAATTAAGTTTCTTTCATCCGGAAATTACACCATAATCCTATTGAACGTAACCATTTAAAACCACAGGCTTGTAGCGCGAAACATTCTTCTACAAGTCCATGCTGTTGTCAACTTTAATTAAATATGCAGTTTTGGTCTAGTATTTAAAAGTCACTACTTAATGGACACTTTTAACCGACCTCACATTCTAGTTTCACATGACCGACCACACATGTCACATGACCGATCCCACATGTTACTTTTTCTTTATTTCATCACTCCAGCAGATTTTGTTTTCGAGTTACGCGAGAAAAAGTTTAAAAAGTATATATTTTGTGCAACAGTTGTGCAATAACTATATGTTGGAAAAAAAAACGCGAACCAAAACATGGAGTTGCCTTGCGGTTTTATACGGTTGTAAAGTTTAATGACTGAATCAGCAATACTTATTTAGATGTGCGCGAAACATGTTTAAAAAAACCTTAGTTTTCTTAAAAGGACCATAACTCCGTTGATTAAAATTTAAAAAAAGAACCAAAATATGGAGATGCGCAGGTTTACATGCTGGTCAATATGTTTGAAAAGTTTCATCTCTAGCAGCAATAGTAATACATTTTGTGCGTTACGCCCCAATGGACGGACGGACGGAATGACGGAAGTACAGACTAGGGCGAAGGGCAAATATACATGCCCCCTATCCCATCTGAAAGTAATGGCATAAACAAGTAGTATGCTCCCATGATTCTGCATCTGACTGTATTGTCGAGTAGATGTGCCTTGTTCGAAACCCTGCCTCATCTTCAGCAGTCATAACAAAGAAGTAAAGTGACGACCTGCAAATTAAAACATTGATATTGTTAAGCCTTGTGCGAAACCCTGCCTCATCTTCAGCAGTCATAACAAAGAAGTAAAGTTACGACCTGCGAATTAAAACATTGATGGTTAGCATGAAGTTCAGGACTCAATTCGTTCAGAATGTATCAATTACATGAATGACTTCCGTGACACGAACGAATGCTTGTCTCTATTAACAACACATTATCATGCTATTAGCTGTTCTTAAAGATGGATAGGTGTTTAAATATACAGAATCTCACAATACTACCCAAGTAGCCCACTAGGTTTGTCTATGTCACACGATACTGTTGAAGGATTGCCTTGTCGAAGTCTTTGGCCTGTGTTTGGCCCCCTATGTTGTTCACGCGTTCATAGTTTTCTTAAGTACAATTGTATTAATTATTTTAATGTATTTGAACCCACGGTTGTCCAAAGCACCGCACAGTAGTTGCCCATTCAGAATTCATCAGTTTCCCCTATCTTGATGGATATGATAGCCTCGTGGTCTGTTATCAATTAGCGTCTTTTATTTGCGTCAAAAAGATTTAGATCGCTAATTTGCCTGGACTCTGTCTCAATAAAAATCAGACTCGCTCTGGGAAAACGCGGTTTAATGCATGCGCGCAAAGTATCGGACCAGATTAGCCTGTGCAGCCCCTGATGAGCATGTGTGTACTTAGTTGAAGCTTTGAACATTATCAGAACATCGAAAACATATACATAAGTAGGGAAAAACTAGTATCGCCAGCGCCATTTTGTTTGGCGGTTCAGGCCTTCTGATTGGTTGTAATGGGATGAGATCGGCCTTCTGGTGAAAATACTTGTATGAGCATCGATATAAATAAAACGGTAATTCTCATTTCACTCCCAAAAAATGTTTTCCGAAAAAAGAAACACAACTGGTGAAATCGTTAAGGCATCAACGGCCTTAAGTGCACATAAGTTAATAACAGTAATCCAGTTACATATCCAAATTGTGGACAACAAAATAAATAAATTTATTTCATTAAGTGTTGAAGAGCTGGACACATTAAGTGTATTTATACCCCGCATACAGGGGTATAACAGGATGTTTCATGCGGTACGTTATATATATGTGTGTGTGTTCTTTCTGGTGTTGGTTTAAATAAAATATAATTAAATTATAATTTATTCATATAACAATTTTAATATTAAACATGAACTTTGTGCTCACCCCATTACAACCAATCAGAAGGCCTGAACAGCCACGAACCGCCAAACCGCCAAACAAAATGGCGCTGGCTTGCGATACTAGTTTTTCCCAACTTAAATATGGCTTAATTTATGTTTCTTTTTCTTTTTTTTTACGATTCCCCACTTTATAAAGAATATGCTATGACATGCGGAAATGTTCCCAATCTCGCTTTGACATTCTTGTTTTGGTACGTTTTGTTTATTTAAAGTTTATTTATCGAATGTATTAAACACGTGCTTATTAATAGTTAATTTAGTGAATATTATCGATATTAGCTAGACTGATCGAAAACTAAGCCTTTAAAAAAAAAAACAAAAAAAAAACAACTCAACTAAGGTTGGCACACAAACTTAGGGGCGGTCAGAATTGGAAACAAACAACTTTTTACGCGTTAAAACTGATGTTAAACCTAGTAGTGTTTCTGTACATTGTTGATCAACGTGTATGAGGAAAATGTGGACTGAAATCGCATGTTGATAATTAACTTTTACAAAACCTGGATAAGAGCTCATATCATGTCTAGAACGTTGACCACCCACTTTCAATTTATAAATGAGGCTCGTTCTTGGAAAATCGGGCTTAATGCATATGCGTCAAGTATCGTCCCAGATATAAACGCATACTCTTTTGGTAAGTTCGAACTGTATTAAGCGAACACGGGCCTACAATATAACCCACCCGGCTATTTCATCCATACGTCATAACAATTACCTTGAAGCATTCTGTAAACAATCTCTTACTTTAGCCGGCTCTCTAACACAGATGTGGAACAATTAGCAGGAATGGAGGAAATGAATAGCATTTTGTCACCATAGCAACCGACCAACGTTAGTGTGTGTATTGGTGTATGTCGACCACGAATGAATAAGTTTCCAATAGCGTCGAGAAATGTTGGATGCGTGTTCAGTGGAGATTGTATGGGTTATACTGACGCATTCACAATGATATGTCGCGGGACAATTATCGTTACGGAGAACAAATGTCACAATCTCACTTTTCGTGAGTCGATAAATCGAGGGAACAAAAAGGACTGGTAATACTCACATTAGGTAAAATATATAAATGCACGTAACGCAATATGAAAATAATTGTTCAATGTTAGCCTCTTATAATACACGCTATGGCTAATACAAATGAACTCGAACGCTAAACATTGATTTGGAGAGTTGAGAGTGGAACTGTTGTACCCACTCATTATTTCTATGTAAGATACGATAGCTTCACGCTCAACATTCAGCTGACATCGTTGTAAAACGCAATTCTGCATCCCTATACTTTTCAATTTGGTCAATGCAACGCATTTAATTCAATAAGTTTACAAGTGGGAGCAATTTCGCCAACATTTTATTTGCTGTTGATTAAGATCAATTAAGGTAAAAAGAGTCCGGTTGTTAACGACTCAAATTTGGGTCTACGCTTATATCTCAATAAAGTTCTGTATGTCTAATGTGTTCATTCCTAAATGCACATGTAAATGTATTACAGTATTTCTTTAAAATGAAAAGCACAACTAGACGAGCAATGTACCCTGCAATCTTTCAAGTCTCTCGATGTATTGATCTTGCCGTGTTACGTCCTTATCAGGTGCAATTATCGCAATAAATTGCTTCCCAACACCTTGAACGGCGTTCATTCGGACATTAATTTCCCATCTGGTGAATGGTTGCATGTCGATAAATTTAAAACTTGTGTTTGATTATTCTTGTGTAATTGCCTCACCGTGTTTTGAATGAATAACACTGGAAGTTTGCCAAGATTCGTTTGTTTCCCATTTAGAAGTTTTCCTCCTTTAAAAGACAATCAGATCTTTGATCCTTTTATTTGAGGTAAAAGGCTTCCATGTTAAAGTTTTCTTTTAAGCCGGTTTCCTAACTCTATATGTGATTATTACTGCACATATATCCGCTCTGTATTTTACATGCATGTTTTGTAGCTGTATTCCCGTTCATTTGTGTAGCTCTGAACTCCCAGAATAAAGCAGGCTCACCAACATTAACATCTCTTTATAGCTTGATATCTTTCATTTCTTAATTAGTGTGATTATATGAACAGTTAACCCGCGCTGTTTCAGGAGTCAAAACACGCTAAACTGCATAATGCATGTAATAGTAACGTGCTTTTTGTACAGACGCACAATTTATCGCAAAGTCATAGTCTGTGTTCGTCTGTACGATATACCTTATATTTTTTAACCAGTTAAAAAACTGCTGACAGTAGCATGTTTTTTTTTTAAATTAGATTTAAGTTTTTGTCGCTTTTGTACAGACGACATTTTGCTGCCATTTGTTATTTGATGTTTGACCATGCAAAGTCTGAACGAAATGGAGCAATTTAGCGAAAATAACGTACACCATTAACATATGCTTATTTATAAATTTTTTAATTGACTTCAAGTGATTTGAAACATTCAAACCTTCGCAAATGTTAGGTGGGTGGGGGTGTACGCCATTTTCGCACCACACTTACCGCCTGTGGTTACTATTGAGTTACGCAATATTTACTGTACCAATATTAGTTTCTCACTGGTTAATTCCCTATATATATAATAGCGCAATGATGGTCGCCCCTATATATTGTTGCACCCTTCAACTACGTGTAAAGTCTTTATTAAGATAGTATCTCAACGCTTTAAAAGAGCTAAATACGGCTTTTGGTTTTGTTTGTTTTGCAATAAAACACACAATCTTATAGATTTCCAGCCATAAACTAGTGTTTGAAGCCTAACATATTACACCAAAAATAGTTTGTAATTTATATTGCATGTTGACATTTTCAAAAATAGTCCCTCGAATGCCATTGTGAGATCGAGATAACTGCGCTCAGACACAGTTGATTTATTGTTTTATGTTTGCATTCGACAAACACGTTTCTACCTTACTACAATGTAAGCCATGGCAATGCCCGAAATATCCAACTCTTGGGCTCTTTAAGCGACTTAATGGACATCGTATGATGCAATCTCGATTTTTCCGTTTAAATGAAGTCTCGTCTAAAAGAAAATCCAGTCTAAACGGATTGCGTTGGTAAATCCGGGCCGGCACTTTACGCACATGCATTAAGCACATTTTTTTCCCAGAGCAGCTGGACTCATACATCAGCTAAAAAACGAGCAAATATTTAATATTTTGGCCTTGCTGTTTTTGTTAAGTATATGACATCTATTTGACTTTCAAAGTGTAATTTTACCTGCAGACGGTTAAAACTTGTTAAAAGCTTTATAGTTTACCTGTCGGTTGTACCATTTGCTACAAATACTGACGACGCTGTGTTAGATTTGTTTTGGAATAGTCTTCACGTTAGAAGGCGGCAATAGGAAATGGCTGGTATGCATTTGAATGTAAGTGGTGTTCAATTTCCCGTCATATTTTATTCATCAGCGTTCACTTTAGTTCTTTATTTTCAAAACTTCGAATATGACAGTTTTGGTTATCGTAATTGGAGGCGCAAGTTTATAGAAAGATTATCTCACTTACGTGTCCGCATATTTTAACGTTCACTTAAATGTTCGCATATGATTAAACATTCACTTAAGTGTTAGCATATTATTAAACGTTCACTAAAATGTTCGCATATGATTAAACATTCACTTAAGTGTTAGCATATTATTAAACGTTCACTTATTATTAAACGTTCACTTAAATGTTCGCATATGATTAAACGTTCACTTAAATTTTCGCATATGATTAAACATTCACTTAAATGTTTGCATATGATTAAACATTAACTTAAGTGTTAGCATATTATTAAACGTTCACTTAAGTGTTTGCATATGATTTAACGTCTAGCCTTGTACTTTTAATCATTAAATTCATGTATTAATGTATACTTATTTTTGTTTCAACCGTTTTGAGTTTAACTGTAAGCTTATATATATATTGAGTTTTGTCCAAGTTTCTGTTAACATTTTTATTAAATGATAGTTGCTTCACATCGTCTCTTTTTGTCATTCCTTTTATGTCTTGTGTTTATTGGGTGTTACCTACGCAGGGCATTTTCCTTCTGATGTATGTATAAGTTGAACGTCTACATTTAATACGCTGTTTTTAGCTATGTAGATGGTGAAATATTTCATCATTTCGCTCTAAGCTGATCTACATTATACCACATTTACTACAACAGCTTGCTATTCAACAGAGCGAGGAAACAGTTGTGTAGAGATCTATAGATATGGGCACGACATTCATTCATTTGATAAAGTATTCTTTGATGTTTCCCCCATTCATGTTCAAGTCAGCTTGAAACAGCTTGTAGACCGCTTGAATACGTGGTCTTTTTTCATTAAGCAAACAGAAAAGCGATATTTATGATGTGAGCCTCGCTCTGGGAAAACCGGGCTTAATGCATATGCGTTATGTGTGATCCCATGTTGGGCTTTGCAGACTGCGGAAAGTGACGTCTCTGATTATCCTGTACCTACTGCACAGGCTAATCTGGGACAGCGTTTAACACACATGCATTATATCAAATTTTCCAAGAGCGAGACTCACGTAATTGTCAGAGCACCCATGCGAAGCAACTAAGTTATAATCACATGATCAATCACTATTGTATTTTAACCCTTTGCATGCTGGGAAATTTGTCGTCTGCTAAAATGTTGTCTGCTAAATTTTTAAAATTAGCATTTTCTTCGATTTTTTTTCTCAAAAAATACTATCAGAATAGCAAACAGTTTGGATCCTGAAGAGACGCCACGTTTTGTGGCGTCTCATCTGGATCCAAACTGTTTGCAAAGGCCTTCAAAATTCGGTTCCAGCGCTCAAAGGGTTAAATTTCGGAGCACAATAGAGACTTATTATTTGTATCGCATTGATCAAGCTTTTTATCTGTGGTACACATTTCATTCGATTTGTATACAACTCTTTAATAGTTCCAATATGAAAATAACATACCATCTCCCGTGGTTTTAACATTTAAATGCTATTCAACTACACATAATTCATATACGTTGTACGAGATCAGATCAAACTAGCGTGTGTGTTCTCTATTGCCATTTTTTTGCGTCTATGCCTGTTTGAACTCATTGAAATTTGTTTAAAATATAGTGAATATAGATCGTATCATAAAAAAATAATGCCTTTCAAACAAAACATACGTGTCCAACGTTGAACCTGAGGTTAATTGGAGTTATAACGTATGACTGTAATAGTGACCTTTGATGTAAGATACCGGTACTTCAAAATCTAAATACACCTCTTGAATGACTTAATCCGCATTCCTAAGTGTCGTATTTAAACGCTCTAATTAACACAAGTTGCCGCTTTGAAAAGAATATAATTAACACAGTGGCCTACTTCAGACAACAATGCTTTAAATAACAAAACATGACATTGGATTGCAAAGCAAAGGTGTATGATGCAACTCCGTATACACTTGACTAAGTTTATGAGCACTTTACTAAGTATATTAGAACTTGACTAAGTATATTAGCACTTGACTAAGTATATGAGCACTTGACTAAGAATATGAGCACTTGACTAAGAATATGATCACTTGACTAAGTATATGAGCACTTGACTAAGAATATAAGCACTTGACTAAGTATATGAGCACTTGACTAAGTATATTAGCACTTGACTAAGTATAGGAGCACTTGACTAAGAATATTAGCACTTGACTAAGAATACGAGCACTTGACTAAGAATATGAGCACTTGACTAAGAATATAAGCACTTGACTAAGAATATGAGCACTTAACTAAGTATATGAGCACTTTTCTGGGCCTGAAGTTTTTTTAACACTTAATACAGGCGTAGACAGTTCTGTAAGACTGCAGTTAAGATTTAAGGTGATCCAATCGCGAGAAAAAAATCAGCATTTGCAAATCTTAAACAATGTTCTGTTTTCTGGACTCTTCATTATATATAAGGTACAGTAAGCTAAATGAACAAAACAATAAGTAGACTTATCGATATATAAGAATTACATTAAATACAGCTTAATTGAAACGTAATTTTAGTTATGGTACGTATATTAAGTCGGTAAATTGAAACGAATGTAGTTATCATTTTAAGTCCTCAATATTTAATGCTTAATGGCATGAACATTAAATACATATAAGCTACTAAAATACTAACTGCAGTAAATTTGATGTTTAATGCAAGTGCTTTCGTTCCAAAGAATTATTGTATGTGCATATTACTCAGTTCAGTTTCAAATATAGAATCTATCTAATCTTGCAAAACGCAGTGTTGCAAAACGCCCACTTTTATTGCTTAAAACTTTATACAGCCGGGATTCGATAATACATTTTGTGAAATTATGTAAAAATACATGTTTAAGTTTCGTTTTATTGCTGAAAAACGTGCACTGCAATTGCATGAAACTGTATTTACCCGGTATTCGATAATAAATCTTGTGAACACATATATTAATAAAACTTATGTGTTAATTTCGTTTTATTGCTACATTGCACCATACTTCGGTCCTTGTTAATTACCGTTTCGCTTATCTAGATTTACCAAAATAGTTATATCATCACGATACATTAATGAGTTTTGCGTAACCAGACAGATCTTTTTAAAGCCCCATTAACACTCAAAATCAACGAATATTTCGTAACTTATTTCATAAAATAAAGTTAACCCATAAAAAAAAGTGTTCCTTATATAATAGCCAAAATTTCAACGTTAGATGTGGTCTGGTAACATTGTATCTTGTTAAATCTATGTTACCAGACCACATATAGCGTTCAATGTTTAGCTATTGTTTTAAGGAACACTGATTTATTTATGGGTTAACTTTTTTTTCGAAATATTTTACGAAATATTCGTTGATTTTGAGTGTTAATGAGGCTTTAAATAATGTATAGGTAACGAGTGGCCGCTTTGGTTTGCTTTGGGTTTATGAAAATTTTCCTTTATAATGGTCTTAAAAACGTAAACCTCTCGGTCACTAAAGGTTTTATCCCGTTTTTCGCTTATTTCTTTTGTGAACAATTATGATATAAATATTGATTATTTAAAAAAAAACACGCTTTAAATAATCTAACATACTAGTATAAAGCGGTATACCTTTATAATGCTCAAAACGAAGAACATAATTATGGTGTTAACTCAACCGTATGAATATATTTTCGCTTATATGATATCTTTTTTTTTAACATAGAGAAAGTCTATATTACTATAAGCCGTGCATTACCTACACACATTTTATGCAGTGCGTGTTCGTGATGATATATTAGCTGACACACGAGCAAATGTTAAATACAAATGTATGTTAACTCCGGTTCTCTTGCTTTTGTGCCTTGCTTTTTTGGTAAATGTGACATTTGTTTGGCCTTCTTAATTGTTTTCTTATCCGAAGACGGTATAACGGTGTTTACAACTTTATACTTTACCTGTCGGTTTGACCGTTTGGTACAATTACTGACAAAGCTGTGTTAGATTTGTTTTGGAATAGTCTTCGTCTTATAGGACGGCAAAAGACATGGCTGGAATGCATTTGAACGTAAGTGGTGTTCCAATTGCCGTCGGATTCATTTGCATTCACTTTTGTTATGTACATGTATTTTTGAAAATTTGAATATCACAGTTTTGGTTATAGTAATTCGAGGCGCAAGTTCATAGAACGATTCTCACACTTATGTGTCCGCATATGATTTGATATTCTCTTTAGTGTTCGCATATGATTAAACGTTCACTTAAGTGTTCGCATATGATTAAACGTTCACTTTTAAAAGTGTTCGCATATGATTAAACGTTCACTTAAGTGTTCGCATGTGATTAAACGTTCAATTTCGTGTTCGCATATGATTAGACGATAACTTAAGTGTTTGCATATGCTTAAACATTATCTCAAATGTTCGCATAAGATTAAACATTCACTTAAGTGTTGCATATTATTAAACGTTCACTTAAGTGTTCGCATATTATTTAAGATTCACTTTAGTGTTTGCATATGCTTAAACATTATCTCAAGTGTTCGCATATGATTTAACGTTCACTGAAGTGTTTGCATATGATTAAACGTAAACATAAGTGTTTGCATATGCTTAAACATTATCTTACGTCTTCGCATATGATTAAACGTCTAGCTTTGTACTTCTTATCATTTAATTCGTGGGTCAGTTTATGTTTCTTAAGAAAAAATGATGTTTCACAAATAATTATGTAATAAAAATCATGTCTGTTCTGTTCTGTTCTTGATTGTTGTCATTGTTTTCATTCTTATTTCTTCTTGTGTTTGCTGTGTGTTGTCTACGTAGGACATTTTCCTTCTGAAACACACAAAATGTTTTATAACGAGCGTAATTAAAACAAGAAATATCTTTAAAAAAGATATACGGCGTTGATTGTGGTCGGTGTTTATGAGCGATCAAAAGTTATATGTATGAGATCAAAAATAGCGAATGCCTTTTTTATGTTCTTATCTGCATCACACGCAAATTAATTACGGGGTTTTGCGCCAGATTTCGTGGCTTATTTCGCTTCATAAGATAGTATTACAAAGATATCTATATTTACAAAATAGAAAAACACAAAAAGCATGAAAATAAATGAAAGCATATAGGTCAGCCGGAAACACTCAAATCTCATTTGATTACATTATTAATTACATCGTGAATCATCGTGCTCATGCGTAATAAATAGGTCTACATGAATAAATATTTCTAATTCAGAATTGAACGTCTACATTTAAGACGATGCTTCTAGCTATAAAGAGACCAATGTGGTGTTGAAATATTTCATCATTTCGCTCTTAGCTGATCTACATTTGACTACATTTACTACAACAGCTTGTGNAACGTTCACTTAAGTGTTCGCATATGATTAAACGTTCACTTAAGTGTTCGCATATGATTAAACGTTCGCTTAAGTGTTCGCATATGATTAAACGTTCACTTAAGTGTTCGCATGTGATTAAACGTTTAATTTCGTGTTCGCATATGATTAGACGATAACTTAAGTGTTTGCATATGCTTAAACATTATCTTAAGTGTTCGCATAAGATTAAACATTCACTTAAGTGTTCGCATATGATTAAACGTTCACTAAAGTGTTCGCATATTATTTATGATTCACTTTAGTGTTTGCATATGCTTAAACATTATCTCAAGTGTTCGCATATGATTAAACATTCACTTAAGTGTTTGCATATGATTAAACGTTCACTTAAGTGTTTGCATATGCTTAAACATTATCTTACGTGTTCGCATATGATTAAACGTCTAGCTGTGTACTTCTTATCATTTAATTCGTGGGTCAGTTTATGTTTCTTAAGAAAAAATTATTGTTCACAACTAATCATGTAATAAAAATCATGTCTGTTCTGTTCTGTTTTTTGATTGTTGTCAAAGTTACTGTTAATATTTTGATTTTTTGATGTTTTTTTTTCAAGCGTTTATTTTTTTCATTCTTATTTCTTCTTGTGTTTGCTGTGTGTTGTCTACGTAGGACATTTTCCTTCTGAAACACACAAAATGTTTTATAACGAGCGTAATTAAAAAAAAAAAGATTTATATCAGAATTGAACGTCTACATTTTAGACGATGCTTCTAGCTATATAGAGACCAATGTGGTGTTGAAATATTTCATCATTTCGCTCTTAGCTGATCTTCATTTGACTACATTTACTACCTCAGCTTGTGATTCAATAGAACAACTAGGGCACGGCTGGGTTGAGATATATAGATATGGACGCGAAACTCATTCATTTGATATTTTCCCCATTAGTGTTCAAGTCAGCGTGAAACATCTTGTAGACAGCTTGAATACGTGGTCTATTTTCCTTAAGCAAACAGAAACGCGATATTAATGATATGAGGCTCGCTCTGGGAAAACCGGGCTTAATGCATGGGCGTAAAGTGTCGTCCCAGATAAGCTAGTGCAGTCCTTACAGGCTAATCAGTGACGACACTTTTCGCTTTTATGGAATTTTTCGTTTAAAGAAAGTCTCTTTTAAACGAAAATCCAGTTTAGGCGGAAAGTGTCGTCGCTGATAAGCCTGTGCGGATTGCAATGGCTAATCTGTGACGACACTATATGAAGATGCATTAATCCCCGTTTTCTCAAAGTGAGGCGCACATGTATTACAGGGAACCTTTACTCAGCATCTTATGTACAACCATAATCACTATAACCATTATATTTTTTTTTCGGAGGTCGGGAGAAGCTTATGAATATGAATAATATACATATATCGCATTGATCTAGCTTTTGAACTGCCATACGTATTCAATTCGACTTGTATACAGTCTTTAATAGTTCCGATATGAAAAGAACATACCATCTCCCATGGTTTAACATTTAAATGCTATTCAACTTCCCATAATTCAAATACGTTTTACGAGATCAGATCAAACAAGCATATGTGTTCTTTATTGCCATTTTGTGCGTCTATGCCTGTTTGAACTCTAAAATTTAGTGAATATAGATCGTAGCATAAAATTACAATGTCTTCCAAACAAAACATACGTGTCCAACGTTTAACCTGAGGTTAATGGAGTGATAATATACGACTGTACTAGTGACCTTAAATGTAAAATATACCGGTATAACTGTACTTCAAAATCTTAAATCACCTCTTGAATGACTTAATTCGATTTCCTAAGTGTCGTATTGAAACGCTTTAATTAACACGAGTTGCCGCTTTGAAAAGAATATAATGAACACAGTGGCCTACTAATGAAAAAAATATTTGTTGAATAACAAAACATGACATTGGATTTCAAAGCAGACGTTTATGATGCAATTCTGTATCATTCACTTGACTAAGTGTATGAGCACTTGACTAAGTATATAAGCCTCGCTCTGTGAAAACGGGGCTTAATGCACGTGCGTAAAGTGTAGTCCACGATTAGCCTGTGCAGTACACACAGGCCAATCACGGGCGACACTTTCCGCTTTTATTTTCATCGTTTAAACACCCTTCTTAAAAAAAATCGGTGTCTAAATGACAAGTGTCGTCCCTGATTAGCCGATGCGGACTGCACGTGCATTAAGTCTCGTTTGCCCAGCGCAAGGCTCAATTATATAAAAACTGTTTAATGTTTGTTCAGATAAATATTTCCTGTAGCCTTAACATTTTGATTATATTATTATGAACATGTAGCAATTAGTTAAAAAATAGTTTCTTATTTCCAATTCATGTATGCAGATCGATAAAGACTATCCTCTGACCCGCTCATATTTGATTAATTGTTCCTTGCAGCTTCTTATGATATGGTTGAATATTGCAATGGTTAATAACAATCTGATTGGATGACTACAAAGGCTTAACGCACATGCATTAACTCCCGTTTTAGAGAGGCCTGCTTATTATCTTTTAGATCAGTATCCGTCCAACTAAATGTATGGGCAAAATCAATTCATACACAATCTTGCTTACACTTGGTTAGTGTGTTTGCGGTTCATATTTAAGAGCGAACAGGAAGTCGACATAAAATTGATAGGAATCGTATAAGAATGGCCCATCGTTATGAGTGCATGGTTAACAGAAAATAGGAGGCTTGAAATTAGTTTTTTTTTCTCAATAGTTTATAGTTGGATAATCGTTAGAATGTGAGGCTTCTTGGCACATATATTGTTCTGCAACGTTTTTTTATGGCAGAAGCCTTTGCCACGAGTATTAGTAGAAAGGACTTCCTCCAATCTGTCCAGCTTTTTCTGCTTTACTTCTGCGGTATAACTGTTTTAAGAGTAAGTATTCGTTGTTCCAAAGAATTATTGGTGACCATAACCCCCTGTGTTCATATCGGATTTGTGTCTGGAGGTCATGCTATGGTCATCGGATCATGGTTACGCAGCACTTATGTCATTCTATTTAGAAAACTGACCACTGCCGTTGACAACAGCCCAATACCATTGGTAATTGTGGTTCTGTTACGCTACGTTTCATTTATGTCAACTCAATTTATTAATACTTGCATTAATTAATTGAATTGTTAATACGAGCTTAGTTTCTACGCCATGCTAGAGAATCCAGAGTAAAACGATTAACGTATGGCTAGAGGCTATGCTTTGTTACTGACAAAATTGTTGCTCAATAATTTAAAGAAAATAAATAAAGTATTAGATACACATAACACAACATGTACATAATTCTAGGCTTGTTATTCTTTAGCAAGGCAACCAAAATTCTAAAGATGGTTGCCAGTGCAGCAACCAATTGCGAAAAAAAGAGACATATTGTTGTTATTTTGTCTAAGTTATCTCTATAACATAAATATGAGGATAAACAGTGCACCCACATCTCGACCTGTGCGTTAAGACACACTCTTTATAAATTTGAATGGGTTGTGTTCATTTCAAACTTGTGATATAAAAAGCTATAACATAATTTTGAAAACTGAGTTGCGTCTTATATTATGCAATAGCGAACAACTTCAGTGCCTTCAGCGCTTTGATCTTTATGAAGCGAACCTTGTATTGCTAAGAAATGTAAATGTTGTGTGATTCGCAAAGGTATTTTGTTCAGACTCCCCGGGGACGTTAGTGGCAGGCTCGGCAGTGGTATTCCGTCACTGCGTTGTTTTCTTTCCATATCTCGTGTCAACTGAGGTTATTTGATGCGTTCTCAACTTATGATCACAATCAACTGCAATAAAGTGATCGATGACCATCTTAATATATTTTCAGTTAGTCTTCTTCTATAATAACTCGCTAAATCTTAATTTTAATATCGCGCAATCCGAGCATTTAGCGTTCATAAATACCAATGAAGATAAATAGAATGCGCATACTGTTTATACTGCGTTGGCTGGCCTGGTTTCAGTTCTTGACAGCACAACTGTAGTCAAAGACCACCAAGGACGGACCCTCGCTGGTGACCGCGAAAATAACATAACACACTACACTATACGTCTCCGTCTTTCTTTTCTCATCGACAAAGTTAATAATCTAGCGGGCATGTTTTGTCTGCTAATTGGTACATTTTATTATGTCAACCTTAACCTTTTGACAAGCACAAAAGAAGGTAAATGGCATTCGTGCTTGATTACATTAGCAAACAAGTGTTGAACATGAGCTATCGCGTTTGCACCCTCATGTTATCATTTTAAGTCAATCGATTGGAGCTAAAGCAACATTTGATGCTTCTGTAATGAATGTCTACCTTACCTCGCCGCTCTTTTGCTGCTGAACTCCATGTATCGGTCAAACACTAAGTAGACATCACATGTCTTCAGTTTTTGTCTGATATACGACTTAAAGTTGTCAGTATAGTCATGCATATTTCCGTCTATAATATGGGTTAGTGAATGACATACAGGACAGCATATCCATCTATTACTTAACATGTGATCTGGCATTAAATATGCCGCTCAGGCACTTCTTCTTTTGATTGATTCTTGAGAACCGATTTGGTTTTTCCCATTTTGAGGTCTCCTGTTTCAGTTAACATAGCAGTAGGTATTGAAGCCAATCCTTGGTTAAGTATGTGTTTAATGTCAATTTCCACAGAAGTATTTTGTGGACCATTAACTCTTGAATAAACCATATTGATGTCATACACTTAGTGTCTGCAACCCTATAATGCTTTTTAGACGCAGCCTGGGTTTGAACCTTTTTAAATATTGGCCCATACACGTATCCGTCCATGAGTTTCTTAATTCTATTATGTGGGGTTTACCAATATCTATTGCTTGATCAACATTAGCAGACGTTGATAATATTGTTCCATTTACTAGAAAGGGTGCATGCTTTCTTGGATCCAACGGATCAACACATTCTGTCATCTTTTTACGAATACTTGCTTTATCTTTAGCATCTGCACTGGTTGGACGACATCTTGGAATTCCAAGTCCGGGCATATGTCATATTCTGCTAGTTTGTAGAAGTAGATAGGGGAGAGCACTCAGTCTGTGTTAGTCAAAAAGTCGGCGTTTGTTAACAGCAGAGTTGTCCATCATCGTTATTTAAGGACAATGAGCTGCGCTCTTGGAAATCGGGACTTAATGCATGTGCGTAAATTGTCATCTCAGATTAGCCTGTGCAGTTCACACAGGCTAATCAAGGCATTTTTCGCCTTTACTGGATTTTCACTAAGGGAGACTTACTTTAAACGAAAAATACCATGAAAGCGAAAAGTGTCGTTCCTGATTAGCCCGTGGGCACTGCGCAGGCTAATATCGGACGACACTTTACACAAATGTATTAAACCCATTTTTCCCCGAGCGAGACTCAAATAATGAATGAGACGGATTGAACTCGTACTATTTTAACCCTGCCCTATGTTTCCGTTGGTTTTTATTGCGAGCAACTTTAAATAACCTCCGGTTTTGTCAATAGAGTCATTATCAGAAGTAGTGTTTACCATCTGTCAATGCGTATTTTAACCAACCTAAATTGATGTTTCAAACAGTTTTTGTAAAATTCAAATATTTGCCCTTCGTAACCTTCTTTATATCATGATCATGCGCTTAAACGTATTCTATATCAATAACCGATCAGTCAACCGGAACGTCGACTTGGGCTATTCTTGGCCAGACTGACTGGATGAGTTGTGCCTAGGGCGAACACTGATCAATTATCGATTAAACGAATGTGGATGACGCAAGGCACTAAAGCGTAGTTAGATTCGTTTAGTGGTCTTAATGTTAACGTCGCTGAAGAATGGATGATCAATGTTTACTGCAATTGCTGTAGAAATGGCATCATACAAGTCACGCTGTTGCGAAATATGGCAGTGCATTGAGTCAGGTCTCTTAGATAACTCATGAGAGGGTTTTGGTGGCGTCATGCACGTCATGCAATATTCGGTATTCCAATTTTCCAATGCCAAATCTGTAACCGTTGTTACGCAATAGATCAATAAGCGTCGTTCCATAGACTCCCAATGTTGTTCTGTCCAAAGCCTCAAAATCGGTTGTCTGTTACCTCAAAAAAAAAAAACACAACAAAAAACTAGTTACAATAAAACACTATCTAAGTCCTGCTTCAATATACTACTATATGGGGCAGCAAAATAACGTGTCTTTCTTGACGAAATTTCAATAAAGGTTGGTTGGTAGGTGGTTTTATGAATTGATTCGAATAAAAACGCATTAACCGATTACGTCAGTAAATGACGTGGCGATTCCTGAAGTTCCATGACTTGTTGCTAAAATTCGCCACGTCATTCTTACAAAGACACCGATTTACGTTTTAATCAGTCTTACGAAGTAATATAAATATTTATATTTGAAGGAATCCGGCAAAACATTAAATACTAGCGTTCCAAAGTACTCCTTTGCATTGGTCTGGAATTGAAATCTCCTATTATGCCAGTTCAGTGTGTCAATGACTTGAATGAGCTGTAGAATGTACGTGTCGTTTAAATCAAGTGTGCCGAATACCGTTCTTTTGGGTAGATGGCACGACATGTATGTTTAGAGATTTAATATGCTTACCTTTTAATGGCGGTCTTTTATGTTAAGACGACGATTGCATAAGCTCTTAGCTGGAATACTTCTGTAATGACGTGTTTCGTTCATTATTTGTTCAAAAGGAATGTCATTACATGTCTTAGTGATTTGAAAAAAAAAAACATTTTGAAATGTACGTGCCGACCTTAGTTAATGGTTTAGAAGTACATGCCAATGTGAAAGTCTTCTTGGAAATCACATAATTACAAAAACAAAGGACATTACCAGGAACTAATAGGATTGGTTTGAATACGTACTTAAAGATGATAATACCAGACAATTCAACCACTTAAATATGCACTCATTAGTTAAGTCCGGTTTGAAGATTGATCCAATGAAAATGTGTGACCTTTTAACTTCTGTAATGACGTGTTTCGTTCATTATTTGTTCTATACGTTATTTAAGCGCAAAACCATGATGATTTCCTTCAAAGGCGCGTTCACGTGTTTGAAATTACTGAAAACGTTTTAATGGCTATGTACATTTGGCGCATTGACTTGCCAGGTCTTAACTCTAAACCAATGAACGACACTGTAACTTTGTAAATTTACTTATTACTTATTCTGATTTTTTTCATCATGCGAAACTGCATGTCGCAAATGCGACAGTGCTTTTGTCCTTTAGACTGGAATGAATACCTGATTCAAACGCCTGAGATACGTTCAGGATTGCTGACCAGTAAGAAATACACTTATACCGAATTCTAACCTATACATGTAGATTATAGATTATAGATTATGGATTATAGATTATGGCTGCGTTCCAAAGGCGGTATCGCGTATTGTGGAGATCAAAGAAATATTACTATAATGTGTACGCGCCACAGTAACCAATGTTGACATTTATTATTGTTAAAATAAACCTCTCGGTTATGTCAAAAAGATAACATTGTTTAACATTTGAACATGTAAAAGAAGTTGGAACAATGTATGTAGTGTGGCATTTAAAAACACTTCTTAAACTTTTAACTTAACCGCATGCATGAAATCATTGCATCATTGTACACTCAATGCCATTCATGCAATGTCACTTTAAATGTTATCATTGGAACGGCTTTATAAACCAAGGTTATTTCGCCGCATGAGTTTTTAAGGATCAATGGATATATAAAGAATAATCGGTTACTGTTTGATCTTTACGTAATATATCAGGCTCGGCAAGAATGTATTTCAGGACATCATTTGTATTAGTTATTCTGCTCGCTGGTTTATGTCGCTATCATATTTGATTACTGGTCCTGTAATGTCCAATTGGTTTATGGAGTGATATGAACCATCCCTTTATAAAGGCACTTAACCGTCAGACACACTTCTTGCGATGTATTTTGTAACATTTTCAATCGGGTGCCACTCCTTTGAATAACATTTGGAAAGAAAATTATATGCAAAGATCGTGTTTCAAAATATCGGACTTAACTTGTTTTACTTGTAAATAATCTGTTAATGGCGTTTATTATTGGCTATGCGAAAGGTATGGATCCTAATTATGCAAAATGGCTAACTTTAAAACGTACACATAATAAGAAATTAAACATCTAAAACGTTTTTCTTAACCCTTTGAACCCTATTGTATTTTTTGTAGATGAATAGTATGAGCTCAAGTGCGTGATTAAATGCTCTACGTCCTTTTTTTCTGGAACTGGATTTTCGCTAAGTGGAGAATTACTTTTAACGAAATATACCATATAAAGCGAACACTGTCGTTCCTGATTAGCATGTGCGCACTAAACAGTCTTACGTGGGACGACACCGTACGCACATGTATTAACCTCCTTTTCCCCAGAGCGAGACTCAAATAATGAATGAGATGGATTAACCCTGCCCTATTTTTCAGTTGGTATATATTGCGAGAAACTTTAAATAACCTCCGGTGTTGTTAATAAAGTCATTATCTGAAATCTGTCATCCGGAATGTGTATTTTAACTTCACTTTATTGANTTTTGTCCTTTACAATTGTGAGAATACATACGTTTCGGATTGCTGACTGCAAGAAATACACTAAAACCGAATTCTTGCCCATACATGTAGATTATATTCCAAAGTCGGTATCGCGTATTGTGAAGATCAAAGACATATTGCTATAAAGTGTAAGCGCCACAGAAACCCATCTTAACATTTATTATTGTGAAAATAAACCTCTCAGTTATGTCAAAAAGATAACATTGTTTAACATTTGAACACGGAAAAGAAGTTGGAACAATGTATGTAGTGTGGCATTAAAATACGCTTCTTAAACCTTTAACTTAACCGCATGCATGAAATCATTGCATCATTGTACACTCAATGCCATTCATGCAATGTCTCTTTAAATGTTATCATTGGAACGGCTTTATAAACCAAGGTTATTTCGCCGCATGAGTTTTTAAGGATCAATGGATATATAAAGAATAATCGGTTACTGTTTGATCTTTACGTAATATATCAGGCTCGGCAAGAATGTATTTCAGGACATCATTTGTATTAGTTATTCTGCTCGCTGGTTTATGTCGCTATCATATTTGATTACTGGTCCTGTAATGTTTAATTGGTTTATGGAGTGATATGAACCATCCCTTTATAAAGGCACTTAACCGTCAGACACACTTCTTGCGATGTATTTTGTAATATTTTCAATCGGGTGCCACTCCTTTGAATAACATTTGGAAAGAAAATTATATGCAAGATCGTGTTTCAAAATATCGGACTTAACTTGTTTTACTTGTCAATCATCTGTTAATGGCGTTCGTTATTGGCTATGCGAAAGGTATGGATCCTAATTATGCAAAATGGCAAACTTTAAAACGTACACATAATAAGAAATTAAACATTTAAAATGTTTTTCTTAACCTTTTGAACCCTATTGTATTTTTTTTAGATGAAAAGTATGAGCTCAAGTGCGTGATTGAATGTTTTATGTCCTTTTTTCTGGAACTGGATTTCCGCTAAGTGGAGAATTACTTTTAACGAAAAATACCATATAAAGCGAACACTGTCGTTCCTGATTAGCATGTGCGCACTAAACTGTCTTACCTGGGACGACACCGTTCGCACATGTATTAACCCCCTTTTCACCAGAGCGAGACTCAAATAATGAATGAGATGGATTGAACTCGTACTATTTTATCCCTTCCCTATTTTTCAGTTGTTATATATTGCGAGAAACTTTAAATAACCTCCGGTGTTGTTAATCAAGTCATTATCTGAAATCTGTCATCCGGAATGTGTATTTTAACTTCACTTTATTAATGTTTCAAACAGTTTAGTCAAATACAAATATTTGCTCTTCGTAACCTTCTTGAAACCATGAACGTGCGCTTTAACGTGTTCTATATCAATAAACGACCAGTCAACCCGAACGTAGACTTAAGCTTTTTCTGGCCAGACTAACTGGATGAGTTGTGCCTAGGGCGAACAAAAAAGCACATTTAATAATTTAACATTCAGACTGGAGAAGGATGTTTTGTTTTTAAGTGGTTCAATACAGAGTCATGTATGCACACTTCACCCACTAGTCAATAGCAAGGAGTGTTCTCCTTAACACGGAAGATTTTTGACTGACTTTTCTATTCATAATGAGAAATGTTCATCTGACACTAAGTGATTCCTAAAAGACTCTCAACTAACCAATACCATCATTGTGTCCATATACTTGGAAAAAGTATTTTTAGTATGAAAACCCATCAATGATTGAAGATGTTTTTTAGAAGATTCAATTTTTACGCTTATTATACAATTTTTAACAAGCTCCACAAGATGCTATGCACACTGATCAATCAATAAAAGCGCTGAAGGCACTGAATTTGTTCGCTGTTGTATAATCTTAGACGCAACTCAGCTTTCAAAATTATGTTATAGCTTTTTATATCGCAAGTTTGAAATGACCACAACCCATTCAAATTTATAAAGAGTGTGTCTGAAAGCACAGGTCGAGATGTGTTTTTTTTTTCTTCAAATCATTGATACAGCTAATCAGTGTGCACAGGCTAATCTTATTTGACATGCATTAAGCCCAGTTTTCCATGAAAGCAGCCAATATGTACAGATTTCAATGATAAACACTAGACTGGCCAACGTTGTCTTACAAGCTGTTAAATACTTTTGAATACATACACACTATGTAGTGTACAGTGGGAACTATAAACAGGCATATGCGGTGGTTAGAGCAGACGCTTTTAGCATTCGTCGTCTGCATAATTTTACTGCAGTTATCCACACAGGCAGTCACGGGTTACGGTTCCAAGCATAGTAAAGCAAATAATGATTTGCAAAATTGCCTCTACATTATTTGTGAGCTCACAAATAATAAAACCAATGTGGATGACGCAATGCGCTATAGCATAGTCAGATTAATTTCGCGGTCTTAATGTTAACGTTGCTGCGTTGTTGAATGAATCATCAATGTTTCCTGCAATTCCTGTAGACATGGCATCACACAAGTCAAGTTCTGTCGAAATATCAGTCTTTTTTTCTCATTTGACCGCTGTTGCGAAATATGGCAGTCCATTGCTGAGCTATTTTGAAATGTGATCAATCGTGTGCCACTCCTTTGTATCACACGTGTTTCTCTATATCGGACTTCATCTGTTTTAGGGTGGAAGGGCCGTAGTATGTGTATGCAATTTAAATAATAGTAATTTTTATGATACGTTTTAATTTAACAATTATAATCCGCAAGTTTTGATTGATATTTAAAACTGCGTTCTTTTGCTGAACTAAGGCGTTTGAACATTTCTATCAAGGTTTTCATTGGCTGGATTTATAATGTAACAATAATTACGAGCGACTTTATTGGCTATCCGAAATGTATGAATCCTAATTATGCAAATAACGTAACAAATCTTTGAGAACTGCGTTTGTATTATTGCAATTGTGTGTCATGTTAAAACGAAATCTGGAAATACCGCCGATATATCAATGTCGTCGTTCCATAGACTCCCAAATCCATATGCTGTTCTGTCCAAAACCTCAAAATCGGTTGTCTGTTACTTCCAAAAAAAAACAAACAAAAAAACAAAACAACACACACACACACAATACTAGTTGCAATAAAACATTATCTTAGTCCTGCTACAATATACTACTATTGGGCAACGAAAGAACGTGTCTTTCTTAACGAAATTACAATAAAGGTTGGCGGGTAGGTGTATTTATGAATTGATTTGAATGAAAACGCATTAAGCGATTTCGTCAGTAAATGATGTGGTGATTCCCGAAGTTCCATGACTTGTTTCTTAAAATTCGCCACGTCATTCTGACAAAGACACCGATTTACCTTTTTATCACAGTCTTACAAAGACATATACATATTTATGTTTAAAGGAATCCGACAGCATATTAAATACTAGCGTTCCAAAGTACTCCTTTGTATTGGTCTGGAATTTAAATATTCCATTATGCCAGTTCAGTGTGTCAATGACTTGAATGAGCTGATAATGTACGTTTCGTTTAAATCAGGTGTGTCAAATACCGTTCTTTTGGGTAGATGGCACGACATGTACGTTTAGACATTTAATATGCTTAACTTTTAATGGCGTTCTTTTATGTAATAATGACGATCGCATTAGCTCTTAGCTGGAATATTTCTTTTATGAACTGTTGCGTTCATTATTTGTTCTCAAAGTTATTAGAACGCGAACCCATGATGATTTCCTTTGAAGGCGTGGTCTCGTGGGTTAAATAAATGAAAACGTTTTAAATTGCTATGCACGTTTGACACAATGACTTGTCAGGTCTTGGCTGTAACCCAATAAACGACACTGTAGTTTTGTAAATTTACTTATTATTTATTCTTATTTTTTTCATCATTGCAATCTGCATGTCGCATTTATGTCGCAAATGCGACAGCGCGTTCGTCCTTCAGAATTACGTGAATTCCTGGTTCACACGCCTGAAATACGTTCAGGATTGCTGACCTGTAAGAAATACATTAATACCGAATTCTTACCTATACATGTAGATTATATATTATGGATTATAGAGTATGGATTATATATTATAAATAATAGATTATAAATTATAAATTATAGATTAAAGATTATAGATTATGGTTGCGTTCCAAAGTCGGTATCGCGTATTGTGGAGATCAAATAAATATTACTTTACATTTTACGCGACACAGTAACCCATGTTTACGTTTATTATTTTCAAACACATCTCTTAGTTATGTCAGACTGATAACATTGTTCAACATTCTAACGCGCAAAAAAGTTGGAACGAAGTAAAGCGCTTAGCACATAAATATCATTGGTGTGCTATCTTTATAGTAATGCAACACTTCATGTTGTACTACGAAGTCTACCACCACCACCAAGGATACTAACACCACAACCACCGTCACTAAGACCACCACAACTACTACTGCTACCACAACAACTACCACAACTACTACCACCACTACTACTGCTACCACCACTTCTACTGCTACAGCAACAAATACCACAACTACTTTCGCAACTACTACCGCAACTACTTCCACCACTCCTACTGCTACCACCACTACTACTGCTTCCACAACAACTACCACAACTACTACTGCTACCAGAACTACTACCTCAACTACTACCGCAACTACTACCACAACTACTACCACAAATACTACCATTACTACTACTACTACCACAACTACTACCGCAACTACTTCTGCAACTACTACCACAACTTCTACCGCAACTACTACCACAACATCTACCGCAACTTCTACCACAACTACTACCGCAACTACTACCACAACAACACCGCAACTCCTACCACAACTACTACTGCTACCAAAACTACTACTGCTACCACAACAACTACCTCAACTACTACTGCTACCGAAACAACTAGCGCAACTACTTCTGCTACCACAACTACTACTGCTACCATAACTACTACCACAACTACTTCTGTTACCACAACTACTACTGCTACCACAACAACTAGTACAACTACTAATGCAATTACTACTGCTACCAAAACTACTACTGGTACCACAACTAATTCTGCTACCACCACAACTATAACACCTACTACTGCTACCACAACTACTACTGCAACCACAACAACAACCACAACAACTACCACAACTACTACTGCTACCATAACAACTACCACAACTATTAATGCTACCGCAACAACTACAGCAACTACTACCACAACTACTACTTCTACCACGACTATTACCGCAACTACTTCCACAACTTCTATCGCAACTTTTACCACAACTACTACCGCAACTACTACCACAAAAACTACCGCAACTCCTACCACAACTACTACCGCAACTACTACCGCAACTACTACCACAACAACTAACGCAACTACTACCACCACTTCTACTGCTACCACAACAACTACCACTACTACTACCACAACTTATATTATTACCACAACTACTACTGCTACCACAACTACTACCACAACTACTACTGCTACCACAATTACTACTGCTACCACAACTTCTACTGCTACCACAACANTGAAAATGAGAAGGAATTTTGAATATGTTTTCACATGAATTAGAAGTTGACAATGTAACTAATAGTTAAAAATTGTTAATAGATATGTTCTTTTAATATGTACAAACTCATTATTATCTTATAAAATATACAATATTGAAATATCTTTATTACCCAGTATTGCCCAGTAAAACCCAGTAAAACCCGGGTTTTCCCAGTATTACCCGCCCGGGCCGGTCAATACTATAAAACCCGGGTTTTATGCCAACCCTGTAACCACAACAACTACCACTACTACTACCACAACTTATATTATTACCACAACTACAACTGCTACCACAACTACTACCACAACTACTACTGCTACCACAATTACTACTGCTACCACAACTTTTACTGCTACCACAAAAACTACCACAACTTCTACTGCTACCGCAACAACTACCACAACTACTACTGCCACCACAACAACTACCACAACTACTACTGATATCGCAACAACTAGAGCATCTACTTCTGCTACCACAACTACTACTGCTACCACAACTACTACTGCTACCACAACAACTACCACAACTACTACTGCTTCCGCAACAACTAGCGCAACTACTTCTGCTACCACAACTGCTACCACAACTACTACCACAACTTCTACTGCTACCACAACTTCTACTGCTACCACAACTACTACTGCTACCGCAACAACTACTACAGCTACTACCGCAACTACTACTGCAACCACAACTTCTACTGGTACCACAATTAATTCTGCTACCACCACAACTACCACACCTTCTACTGCTACCACAACTACTACTGCAACCACAACAACTACCACAACAACTACCACAACTTTTACTGCTACCGCAACAACTACAGCAACTACTACCGCAACTACTACTGCTACCACAACAACTACCACAACAACTACCACAACTACTAGTACTACTACCACAACAACTACCACAACAACTACTACAACTACTACTGGTACCACAAAAACGACCACAACAACTACCGCAACTACTACTGCTACCTCAACAACTACCACACCTTCTACTGGTACCACAACAACTACCACAACTACTACTGCTACCACAACAACTAACGCAACTACTTCTGCTACCTCAACAACTACCGCACCTTCTACTGCTACCACAACAACTACCGCAACTACTACTGCTACCACAACTACTACTTCTTGTATTACTTGTACCACAACTACTACTGCTACCACACCAACTACCGCAACTACTACCGCAACTACTATCACAACTACTACTGTTACCACAGCTACTACTGATACCACAACAACTACCACAACAGCTACCGCAACAACTTTGGCAACAACTATAGCAACTACTACTGCTACCATAACTACTACCACATCTACCACAACCACAACAACGCTTACGCTAAATAAATTCGAAGTGCTTCTAAAATTAAATATGCAGTACCAGCCTTTATAATATCGCCAAATTTATATTTACTGCCGATAAATTGAGAAGAAACACTTCAGAATTTACTCTTAACAGTTATTTATATGATGCTAAATACCTTCTTGTTGTATTCTTGTTTTATGCTCTGTTGACTTGTAACTTCTCCATGTCGATATTATTTATTGTGCTTTGACATTGTAAAATGTCCATGCACTAAATTCTGGACTTGGACTGGGTAAGCAGCTGATTCGCATGACATTTAAAATTTTCAATACACATAACAGAATGCATATAAGTATTGCATCACTCTGCACCCAACGCTCTTCACGGGAAGTTATTTGAATGGTTATTATTAGACCGGCTCGATACATCAAGGTTATTTTGTCGCATGTATTTGAGGGTTAAGAGTGGTTCTCATAATGATTAATGGGCGTTTTAATATTTGAAAAGAATGACAAGGTCAGCCTAAACGGGAAACATCAACCTAACGAGGTTGCTAAAATTCCACCTCTTATGGGCGGATTTGGTATCATTTGTGTTTTTTTTTTCATACAAAAAAATAGGAAAATGGTTGAATACAAATGTAACCTTAGATGTTGATTTATTATTAATGAAAATGAACAACATGCATTTCAGGACAACAGTTTTATCAGTTATTCTGCTCGCGGGTTATTTTTTGTTGCTATCTTGTTTGATGACTGTCCCTAAAATGTATAATTGATTTATTAATATAATATATAATCCAACCCTTCAAAAGGCACTTACAGTCCACACGTACTGAGGTATTTTGAAATGGGTTTTATCGTGTACCACTCATTTGAATCACATTCGAAAAGAAAATTGTATATGCAAAAATCTTGTTTCGCAATATCGGACCTGTTTTAGGATAGAAGAGTCGTAGTAATGGTAGTATTGTCCTGTAAAACTGAATATGTCTATGCAATTTACATTAAATGAATATATGACATGTATAATGTAACAATAAAAATCTTAAAGTTTTGATTGAATTTTGAAACTGAATTCCTTTGGCTGATCCATGGCGTTTGAAAAGTTCTTTTGAACCTTTTCATTAGTTGGATTAATAATTAATCAATAACTATGAGCGATTGTATTTGCTATCCAAATTTTATGAATCGTTATGATGTAATTCTACATATTCATTGAGTACTATATTTTTTCATTACAAACTTGTTCCTTATTAAAACTAATTGAGGAAACACAATCAAGTTTTCAAAACCGATACATATTTTCATTGCATTCATTTTTTTTTAAATAAAAATGTTGATCTTCCTTAATTATAATCCAATGGAAAAGTTTAAAACGTTTATGATCCGGATCCAAGTTTAAAGTTAATAAGAGCGCATTGGTTAGACTACCACGTAGTATTAGTTTTTTTTTAAAATAATAACAGGATAATTATAGACTACCACGTAGTATTGGTGATGCAATCGAGGGGGTATATAAGCTCACCACGGAATGATCACGCACAGAAGCAGTGTTCGGTCTGAAAGAATCAAATTCGATTGGCGAATAATAACAGGATAATTATAGACAGTGTTCAGCACATATAAAGGGAATGAAGAAAAACGGGAAAACGCACGATGAGCCTGAGACGGTAAACATACAAATTCATTTTGTTTGACCGCTTGATAGATTAGAGTAGATAAAGAGATGTCATTTTAACAACCAGGAAGTTAATGTTCAGCTGTGATAATAGGTGTTTTGTCGCTAATTTGAAAAAAAATGTTTAAATGAAAACTAAAATCACTATATTACATAATATATATCGTTGTATTCATCTCACGGGTCTTATTTATAATACAAATATTAAAACTATAAATACATTTTAATTATAATTATACAGAGAACGTACAGGTGCGACAGCAAATGGAGTTTAACAAAATCTGGATTTAGTCTCTTGTTATTATTTGGAATGTGGATGGCTATAATAAAATATCAGCGATATGTTATTTGGAGTTGTTCTTTGTCTTATATATGCGTTATTTTATTATTTATAACTTGTACAGAGATTGATTTTTTGCTTCATGACATTGTAATCTTCATTACGTGTTAAAGAGTATTATTAAATGTTCTTAAACGCATTAACATATGTATGTTCTCAAAATCAATTGAAATATTCTCAAAAAGCGCTGGAAACCTTTACCAGTACAATGGAGTCATTTAAATTAAAGCAATCAAATCGTTTGATAGCCATCTGTGGTAGTTTATTCATACACGTTATATTGCTTAACAGATGAATTCCTATAGCATACGTGCATTCAATATGTAATGACATGGTTATTTACTTATTTGAAGTTTTCGACTATCTCGATCGATACATTTACATGAGTATAACAAACATGTATGCATACAAAACATACAGGGGTATATCGACAAGTTATACGGTATAACCATACTTTTATATGGAATTTCTACTTACTCTTTGCAATATAGTTTTTGTTCGAATAATTGTTAAGCATGCTCATACACAAATTGGTTATTGCGAATCTATTCACGTTTAAGAACCAGGGAAATGCGTTTAATTTAATAACTAGGTTCCATATTCAATGAATGTTAAAGACAACTTTTTATAACTTGCCGAATAACCTAATTTGCCGTTGTTATATTTCATAATTGCATTTTGTAGATCTAGGTTACCAATTAAAGTTTGTTTTCTACGTCTCATTGTTTCAAAATGTAAAGTGGGCTCGGTTTTTGAACAAACAATATAGCATTTTAATAGAAACGTCAATAGAAACGTCATTTATTAGAGTGTTTAAGTACTTTGAAATACAAACCAGTTTAAAATGTACGTGCCGACATTGGTAAAAATGACTAGAGAGCATGAGGATTTGATTGTTTTTAGAAAACCGCATTTAAACAAACATCGAGGAAGATCCTCAATTGACAAAACCGAAACCAATTGCACTTTGTTTGCAATTGTTTACTATACCAGGAACTCGGTAGGATTGGTTGATTTGAATACGGACTTAAAGAGAATTCTTTATCAGACAATATCAACATTCACGCAAGCCTTTAAACAAATACATGTTGTGCACTAAGTGGCTTTATGATTGATCCAATGAAATGCCTGATAATTAAACTCGCAATGAGTCATTGAATCGTATGTTGTAAAAGTGTACACGCCGTAAACCAACCAATAAACCGTCACTAGTAAATGTTGGGTGTCTCAATTGTACGGTTGAGGTGACATTCACTCCTCTTTTTTAATTGCACTCCTCTTTTTTTCTAGCTCGTTCCCACGACATACTTACTCGTGGGAACGAGTTAGCTATGTAGTTAGAACGACTAACTAAGTCGAAGGAAAGAGATAGAAACAAGAGGAGTGCAAAACTAAATAATAGAGTAGTGCAATGATAAAAGAGCGGTGTAGTAAATAAGGGAGGGGTGCATTAAACAAAAGAGGTGATTATTTTAGCTATCTCGAGGGAACGAGTTAGTCAGCTAATCAAATTTGGCGTTACATGTCACCTCTATGCCACCGTACAATTGCCATTAAACATGTATTAATTTTGCGTAAATGTATGACTAACTGTATCCGTTTTGAAGAAACATTCAAATTTCAAACTGATCTCTAAACTATTCATGCATAGTCAGTTTTTTTACAGTCAGGTTCTTACGTATGTGCATCAACAGTTGTTGTATCGTTTAAGACCACATTTCCGGAGTAACAAGTATATATAATAGATCCTCAGAGACTTTTAACGATTCATGAAGAGATGAGTTAATGCACTTTAAGAAGCATCTTTCGAGTTTCGAAACATGTGCACTGGTATATCGACTTTATTGTTTGCAACTTGCAGCAGCGCGGAAAATCCTTGCAGACATATGGATCGCTGGCATTTGCATAAATGTCAGACGGTTTACTATTGTATCTGGCTTTATAAACAGACGTTGGAATATGCACATATCACGTGATGTCACAGACTATATTTGCATTTCTAAATAGGAAATCTTCTGCTATTTGGTTCTAGGGCATTCATGTCCATTCAAATTTACGTCACACTGAAGGTTGGTCTTACTAAATTAGTACAATTTATAACAACGCAACCTAAAAATGACATTGTGGCGTGTTCTGAGAAAACTGGGCAAAATGCTTGTGCGTAACTTGTCATCCCAGATTAGCCTGTGCAGTCCGCACAAGCTAATCAGGGACGACAATATCCACTTTTATGGAATTTTTCGTTTAAAGGATGTCTCTTCTTAGCGAAAATCCAGTTTAGGTGGAAAGTGTCGTCCCTGATTAGCCTGTGCGGACTGCACAGGCTAATCTTGGATTACACTTTACGCACAAGCATTTTGCCCAGTTTTCTCAGAACACGCCACAATTAATCTCCATGCCAGTAGATTCAACTTTGGAATATAGTTGCATACAGGACATTAAAAATGCCGCAGGACTGTAAAGGTTTGTGTTTTATGGTTTATCAAAATTGTATAAAATGAAAACGTTAACCCACTGACCTTAGTGATAAATGGCAAGCGACCTAAAACGGATTGCTTTTGCATTTATTCTTATAGAAACAACTATCACTTCGAGACAATGTCCACTGTGTATTCAGGAGACAAAGTCTTAGCTGCATTAAGACCATTTTGATTTTGGAATGGATGTAAGTCATGACACGACACGTTTACAAAAGTTCGCGATATCAAGGCGAATAAAACGCGCACATATATATGTATGTCCTTGAAGAGCCTTTATATGCCCCCTTCTTCGAAGAAGAGGGGGTATATTGTTTTTGGCCTGTCGGTCATTGTGTGTGTCTGTCCCAAAACTTTAACCTTGATCATAACTTTTGCAATATTGAAGACAGCAACTTGATATCTGGCATGCATGTGTATCTCATGGACATGCACATTTTGAGTGGTGAACGGTCAAGGTCAATGTCATCTTTCAAGGTCATAGGTCAAAATATATGGATCAAAATCGCTCAAAAGAGGCATAGTGTTTCTCAAACACATCGCTTGTTTTTACTTGTTTCTTACTTTGTATGTACACTATGCTTACTCCGTAAGATATTTCGCAAGCGCTGGCACATACTTGTGCAACTAGACCTATGATGTCGTGTGATGCTTAAGTGTACACAACTAAAACTGGCGGAAACGAAACTAGTTGACTTCAATTGATACACGTGCAAACAAACACCGTTGGCATATTGATGTATAGCACGCAAGCATATGTGTCCGTTTATTTGTTTGCCTTTATTACATCTTTTTCGATCAATTTATATACATGCATAAGGTTTGTCGTGTACTGATGCATTTAATGACCCAAATCATAAGGTACTCTCGATGTTTTCTCATTATGATTCCTTATATATATATATGTGTGTGTTTTTTTTAGGAGCAGGAGCCTGGTATGACAAAATGGCTGTTATTCAGCGTAACTATATGTGTGCTGGGTAACTCGTTTTTATACGGTTATAACATCGGAGTCATCAACTCTCCGGCTAGTGTAAGTAAAGGATATATAATTTAGTTTTTTTTATTTAAGTAGACACGTTAAGCAGATGGGTAGTCCGCCTTGGGATCCGAACTGGTTGAAAATATCAAAATATCCAAAGAACACACAGGGAAAGGCAACACTAAAAAACAAAGCTATTACAGATTACAAAAGTTATACAATACATTTCACAGTTATGTTGTTACAATTTAGCAAACGTAATTCCGCTGCTCAATGAACTTTACTTATTAACTTCATTTTCGCCTTCATTATTTTTAAAAAACATTAACCACGCAATTTCCCAATAACATTCCCGATGACATATACTTCTTTTTAAAAAGGGAGTTTTGAGCAATGTCTTCCTCTTTCTAAGTTATCCATTTAGGATTTTTCAATTGCACGCCATTAAGAAACTGACAGCAAAAATAACCTAATGCTGACAGCTTATACATGGCCAGTAGAAACTTTAGTTTCTCGTCATGAGTTGCTCGTAGGCGGAAGTAAATTGATTCCGTTTATTGGTTTAGGACTATCAAATGAAATTTACTACCTGTCTCGGGATACATTAATTAATCGATTATGATGATTTTCTGTAACGTTATCCTCGTAATCTTTAACAATCTACCCTTAAACATGGTTGTTCAGCACTTTGTATTTAATGCATCATATAAATGAATACAACTCATCTATTGAAAAACTATAATTGCTTAAGTCTGTATATTTAAAGAATGAAAGCAAAATAATAATGTTTTGTTCCTTATTAAGTTGTCTCATAATTCGTTACTCGTTTCGTTCCATTATTAATTGTGTGGTACATTTTAAGAGTGTTAAACCATGTTACCTACGTTTCATTCCATGTTTCAGCTTATTAAAACATTCTATAGTCAAGTATACCTTGCCAGAGATGGACAAACAACTGTCTACGAACCATCCGACAAGAGTCTGTACTACGCCAAGGACGACAACTCCTCAACTGTCACTACCACAATCGCCTCCGTAGTTGTAGTAACACAAGGTCCAACTGGGATCCCTATTCCGAGCAATGCCACTCCTCCTGTTGTCGTCGTCCGTCCGCCAGGTCTTGCAAGATCACCTGATGGTACGTACAAGTAGATATTTTATTACATTGTATATACAAATGTATTGTTAAAATGATCACGTTTGATTACATTCTTTCATTAGAACCTTAAATAAAAGCGTTTAACTAATATTATAAGTAGTTTAGATGAATACAAAACAACAAAATAAAATTGCGTGTACAATTATTTAAAAAATATGTTATATATCAATATTAAATTAATAAATAACCCTTTTATGGGACATAAGCATGATTGAAATGTTAAAGAATTACTGTATGAAAATGACAAAAGTCTTAAACAAAATATTGTATTTTTCGTCTTTTTGGATTTTGGTAAAATCTCCTGTCTATAGTGTTTTCTCAATTTTCCATATAGTGTGGTTAAAGACTCAATTTCTGTGGTTGCAGATATCGATAAAGACAACTACATTGAAATCATGTGGTCGCTCACTGTGGCCCTGTTCGTTTTCTTTGGAATGGTGGGTGCCTTCACGTCCGGCAGAGTTGCTGACCATTTTGGCAGGTAATATCCCATTTTAGACAATGGATCATTGAAATAAAAATGTACGGCTATCCGATTGGTCCCGTTCTATAAGTAATGAACTTTATGAAATGATAATGTTTCTCTCCTGCTGATGCAACTGCATCAGCACTTTGTTTAAGTTCCATATTATTGAAAAAACAGAGAACTTATTTTTATCGAGTTGGTTTTGATGTTATTTTTCTTACTATATTTTAAAGCTCTTCTTATCTGTTACTGAATCATGGCGAGTGACTGTCCATGTCACGAAAAGCTGAATGTCTGGTGCTTATATGAATATTTTGAATACAATCGTGTGTTGGTGGTCTGTAATAATGACAACACGCGTTGTTTTGTTTACAGAAAGAAGGGCATGATCATAATGACGATATTTATGTTCATCGCGGCCATCTTTGGCGGTATAACAACCATAGTGAAATCGCCGGAATGTTTGATGGTGTCCAGAGTGTTTGTCGGCCTCCACAACGGTAATGCAACTTGCTATGTGTTAGATATTCAAGTGATTCATTTTAAGTGTTTGGTATTTTATCAAAGCTTTACAACTTCCGAAAACAACAACTTGTTGCAACAACAGTATGCTTTTAGGGTAATCACTGTAATGCTTCCCCGTGACATGTTGATTTAAATAAGTATATAGTATTATAAGTTTATCATTATATAGAACTATCATGCTAATTTCCAATGTGTGCCCTTTTCGCCTATGTAAACAAAGTTTGTCATATAAGCAATTTAATTTTCAACTTTAATAAAGGATCTTTGTGTTGAAGAAAAAAACAACAAGAACAACAATTCTTCTAACTTAACGCAACAATTGTCTAATCTCCCACTAGGTGTCACTGTCAGTCTTGCGTCTCTGTACCTGAGCGAGATCTCCCCCAGGAAAATCCGAGGAGCAATCGGCACGTGTCATCAGCTCTTCATTACGATTGGCATCCTGTGGGCCCAGATTATAGGACTTCCAGATCTCCTAGGTTTGTTAATTTACTTTGTGTTGATGGTAAATATTCTTTTATATGACATGAATATTTGTACGTATACTCCACTACAAAACCGAAATGTTTATTTGATTAATCAACACTTTCTTGTTCATCTGTGTGTCATAAAACACATTTACCTTTTAATTTCTGCAAAAAACTAGACAAACTTAACTATATAGCTTTAAGCTCTCTGTAAGTAGAACTTTGCCCTCGCTCATCTTCAGACCACTTCCTGTGTGAAACAGAACCATTATGTTGAAAAAAAAGCTGCTGATCTCGCTGTATCAGAAGCGCATGTGAAAAGGAACACTTCTGGAATATGATATGTGAATTTATTTTTCAAAAGGAGCAGCTCTTTCCTCTGCTCTACGAATTGTCATGTCATCATCAGAATCAAAAGCATAATCAATCATTTTATAGTCATTAACTGTCCGCAAGCATGCCGATAAATTATAAGCAATTCTAATGATTTGATAACGATTGTGAATTTTATTGTTAAGTTCTTTCAGTATCTCTATGACACTGGACACATGTCTCAAAGTAAGAGC
Organism: Dreissena rostriformis; assembly: GCA_007657795.1. Lineage (NCBI taxonomy): Eukaryota > Metazoa > Mollusca > Bivalvia > Myida > Dreissenidae > Dreissena > Dreissena rostriformis. The sequence continues at coordinate 16,176 of VMBQ01003809.1, read as the reverse complement.
CTTTTCACACAAGTTTCGGTAAAAAACACAGAACTATCAAGCCTGACGTTTTTTTTTAGAATTCTCTGCAACCCACTTTGCTTTTCAACTGAAAATCCGTGCTAAGGTGTTGTCTAAAAGAGTCTGAATTTCACTCATGATTGCCAAACTGCTCTTCGCCTTTTCTTTCTCCTTCTCCATACTGTTACCCTGCCAACACTTGGCTCGAATGGCCAATCAATATATTTGCAACTCATATAAACACCAAAATGAGATATCCGTGCATTTTTCGCGTTTAACCATTACCGTATCACTCTTTGAAATAACATGTACAATACGAATACGATACCGTTTTAATCAAACCGAGAATAATTTCATATTGATACGTCTTGCATATTTCTATATTAAATCTTTAAAACTTGGAGCCGATTCTATAAAGATTTATGAGTGAAAATGTTTTTTCCCAAATTGAAATTTTGATACCTAAAAGCATAATTTTTGTTTCAATCAATTACCTATTTAAAAAAAAATCACTCACATTTGTTGAAACAGATCGAGCCTTCTCAGTCAATCCTCGCATTCTCACGAAAAATCCTGTATTTGAGAAAAAAGGCATACCTTTCAATTGTATGTTTTTACGTCACAGTTTCCTTTTTGGTAATTCTGACGCATGTGTATTTATTTCTGCATTTTGTATTTATGTATTTGACGATGAACTTTATATTCTTAAGTCATGTATAAACTATATGTTATGTTCTATTGAATGATCTACGCTTATATTTAGTTTCTTAACAGTTTCATGTGTAACCCTTGATTATAGTTCGTAATCTTTTTTATCTAAAGTGATGTTTATGAAATGCAAAATATTATGGACAATAACACGTTTAAGACAGGCAGCAACTAATTCCGATCAGCAGTGTAAGATATGTACTTTAAAAAGATGCATTATTTTAATGGCATGTTTCTTAATAAATGTTTTGGATCTTGCATAATTGTTTCACTATGAATGATTTCTTAAAAAAAAGATCCAATCAGTTATCGGAAATAGATGAGCAATACACAGGGATGACTACAATGCGTTTCTATTGCTTTTCTTATCAGCTAAATGAGATAGTTGGCCGTGGCTCTTTGTTTTCTTATGAATGATTCCTTGAAAAAAAATTGCTCCAATCAGTAATCAGTAATAGATGGTCAATAAGCAGGGACGACTTCAATGCGTTTCTATTGCAGCTAAATGGGAAAGTTGGCCGTGGCTCTTTGCCTTCAATGCTGTACCGGCCCTGCTCTGTCTAGTGGCATTCCCTCTGTGCCCGGAGAGTCCAAGATTCCTGCTGATTAAAAAGGCCGACGAGGATGGAGCTAAAAAAGGTAAGGATTTTTATACGAAGTTTTATTTATGTGTCATGGTGATACGGTCTAGTTAAGTGATGATTTTAAATATCATGCGTTTAGCGTGATGATGGAATAATTGGTATTTGTCATACCGAGAAGTGTTTTTATATAAACTCAATGTATTTTTGTAAAAAACACGATTCAAATCAGCGTTTTGTTAAAAAATCTGTTTCGTTGCTTTCTTCATTCAGTATACTTTGCATAGTTTTATATGTTAAGTGAATTTCTCGGACTTATTATTCAATTTCTTTCTTTTATATTTGCAGCACTTCCGAAGCTCCTATCTTAAACTATTACAATTTCATTTTCCATTGCAAGAGTTGAATGAAGTATAAAATTATTGGTCTTATCATACATGTTTTTTTTATATTTGTATAGTTATGAAGAACGCCATTTTATATTTCTAGCCCTGGTGAAACTGTGTGGAACGTTTAACGTCAAGAACACATGCATATAATTTATAATTGTATAACTATGAAGGCGTCTATTTTATTTTCTAGCTTTGATGAAACTTAGTTGGACGTTTAACGTACAGAACACATACATATAATTGATAATTTTATAACTATGAAGGACGCCATTTTATCTATCTAGCCCTGGTGAAACTTCGCGGAACGTTTAACGTCGAGAACGAGATGGAGGAGATGAGAATCGAAGCGAGGAAAGCCAACACACTGGAACAGTTCACGCTGAAGAAACTGTTGACGACTCCAGACCTGAAAATGCCGATCATCATCGCTTGTACCCTGCAGGTGGCACAGCAGTGGTCGGGAATCAACGCTGTAAGTCGCCCTGAAATGTGTGTGTGTTTGGGATTCACAACAATGATTGATTTCACATTTATTCTTCGTGTAGAATAATTTGACGACCGGTATATTTATTTGAGGATTTATTTGTGCCTTTTGATTGTGATGAAAAGGTAAGTCTTTTCATATCAAATGATCAAACGTATTACAAATAGTATTATGAAAAGAAATAAAAAACATAGTTCTTAAAGGATTAGATCCACCCTTGGTGAGAGGAATGTTTTCAATCTGCCGCTGGGATAATGCCCTTAGCGCTTGGACGAGAGTTCCGTTTATTTTTAAAGTTAGACATTTATTGAATTATTCAGCATATTTATACTTTCAACTAAATAAATGTATGGTGTTTTATGTTGCAAGGGAGAGAAGTGCATTTTTATTTCAAGTACTGAATTTACATGTTTCTGAAAACATTGAGTATCTTAACTCTACTGAATAATATGACCTAGGAAAAGTAAAAACAAAATGTATATAATTAGAAATTGTATGAGAATAGATATAAATATATCTAATATGATACATTAAACATGGTTACTTCATTATATTTCAGGCCATGTCCTACTCGACGTTCATCTTCAAGCAGGCTACAATTGCCGAGAACATCATTCCCTACGTGATCGTCGCCCAGGGTGCTATCAACGTCATCGCAACTATCATCTGTGTAAGACATCCTTGTGTGAAGTACTCGTTATATTGATTATATGTTATGTAAGAAGTGTTATGGTTTCATGATATTCATGGGGCATCGTAGCTATTGTAGTGCATAATGAATTTGTTTGCTTTAAAAAAGAGATGTTCAACCTTTATCAAAACCGTCAAATAAACAGTGTCTAAATTTTTTAATGTTGGCCCAAAAACCTATCCAGAAAAAAAAAGATTGTATATTTCCTCGTGTTATTAATATGAGGAAGCTTGGGAAAAAAACTAACATCACTTATACTTGTAAGTACGGACAACACGTTATAGAATGAATGCTTACTATTGTAAATGAAACAGTGTCATTTATATTGACATTAAACCAGTAAGATATATACGGAAAACCTTAGAAACATCAGTTTTATAGAAATATAATTTCAATATCGGTAGATCCCCTAATTGTAGCGAATAAGCCATTTCCAGGCAACATAACATACAGTCAATATTGGGTCAACGTTGTGAACAAATACCATGTAGAGTATTGTTTAGTTTCAAAATTATCATCGGCATACCTTACAGAAGAAAATGGATATCACAGTAACATCACTAGGCGATAAATTGCCAACTGCAGTATTTGAATGCGTATACTGGGGGATAAACGCAATCGTATACTGGGGGATAAACGCAATCGTATACTGGGGGATAAACGCAATCGTATACTGGGGGATAAACGCAATCCAAAGGCCAATTGTTTTAACTGTTCTAACCGATGTTTAAAGCCATGTTGTGTTTGTTAACAGGTGCCGCTGATGGAAAAGCTGGGTAGAAGACCGCTTCTGATTTGGCCAATGTGTGGAATGGTCGTGTCCTTTATTGTCCTCACCGTCTGTCTGTCGCTGCTCACGTCCGGAAACTATCAGGTACGTCATGTGACACAAACGTCGTGAACGGAGATGCACACATTTACTTGGCATCGTAATTTAAAAGTTTTCTAAAAATCATAAAAAGTGTAAATTTGTGGCTAGTTCATTAAAAGTAAAGTTTGATCTTTGCGGTTTATTCTTGTATCACCAACTGAATAAACGTGTATGGTCTTCGTGTTAATATTCGTCGTAAGGATTCTCACCTGCTGGTGCAGCTGAAGTTTCATTTTGAGTATTCTTGATGCAATCGTTTATTTCATCATTTATTTTAATCGGGTTCTAATTGACTTGGTATTTGATATGCATGCACACTGTTTGATCGTGATACTCAACGCTTAAGATAATTTGTGAAGTAGATGTTATTTCTTTTTCATTTGCTTCTTCTCTTTTTTTCCAGGACTCCCAGGCCACTCTAGGAATCGTCTGCATCATCGTCATGATGACCTACATTATCGGATTTGCAGTTGGATTAGGTACGGCACAATTCTAGACAATTCTAGACGTACTTATTTTGAAACCAAAGTTGGATGCTGTTGAACGAATTATTATTTGCACGTCAATACCCACTCCACCCTATCAGTAAATACACAATGTAATACATTGATGACAACCAACTCTGAATCTTTACAATACTGTATTAAAAACAATCATACGTTTCGAAATTTGGACCAATATGATATTGCCAATAAAAAAATGTTATTGTGAGGGCGTGAAAAATATAAAGATAATGTACCTAAAAATGTTGAAGGATAAGGTCAAATTCAGTTCATCGCGATTATGTTGGTATTGCCTGACTGAAAAAAGCATATATACGTGTTCATGTCTTAACTTAAGAAACTTACGCTTTTAATCTGGTAATATGACTTTAACTTTTTTGATTTTCGTATAACACAAGCTAATGTTAGCCAACATTTAATTCTGATAATTTTCTTGAGTTTAATTGTTCCTATATATTAGTGTAAATAATCAGTTTAATAGATAACAGAGTCATTAGTTTAGTGTTGAATACAGATAAGTGTGTTTTGCGGGGCTTAGAAAACCTGAATATCGAGCCCGATCAAATGAACTTGCTTGTATTCGACACTTGACATTTGATTTACCCCATGATTGTAAAAAAAAATCGGTCTTTGACAAACACGATAAACATCAAAGGATGTCATGTTAATAAACAAAACGATGTCACTGTACTGCGCGTGAATTATTTACACCGGAAATGCTTAAATGAAGCTGAATCAAATTCTCTTGGTTTTATTTAGACAATGCACACCTTATGCCGGGATAAATTTGTATGCTTATTTTTTCCCTTAACAGGCCCTATTCCGTTTATCGTCTGCGGTGAAATCTTCCGTCAAGAGCCCCGCGCTGCCGCCATGAGTCTCGCCCTCGCCTTCAACTGGATCTGTAACTTCATCCTCATGTTGACCTTCCGTTTCATTCAGGTAATTGCGAGGCCGCAGAGTTCATTATAAAATATTGCGTTCAATTTGATCTTTTACTTCATTCTCATGTTGACAAGTCGCGTGTAGTGTTAGAATTCTTTATAAATTATTGCGTTCAACTGGATCTGTATCTTTATCCACACGTTAACCTTCCGTTTCATTCAGGTTATGCTAAATGAATCGTCGTAAATATTTCTTCAAGATTGTGCGTGCAATAACCGATACATATATTATCACATATAATTACTCTTTATATCACTGCTAAACAATATAGTGTAATTTTCTTTTTTGTATGGCAAATGACACAGTTGTATTCGAATCAATTCCGTCCTAGTAAAATAAAAGTGAAATAAACGTGTCACTTTATTAAACCATACAATATTGGCTTTCCAGAAAGCAATCGAGTCTTACACGTACCTCATCTTCATTGTAATCCTCGTGGCTGCCATCATCTTCATCGTCATTTTCGTGCCGGAAACCAAGAACAGAACGTTCGACGAGATCGCTGCATCTATCGCCTTCGGGCGTGCCAAGCGGGGCGCCAGGCATGGACAAGATGGCGAGGAGTTGCAACCAATGGGTGGTGGTCAACGGGTTTAACGTCAGCTGTATACTTAGGTGTAAAATGTTAGTCCGTCGATATAATTTTTCAGCCTTTTATTAGGTTTTTAAGACATGAGTGATTTTGTTATGTAATGCATCGGTTGGATTAGTTTAAACCTCTTTATTTTAGCTCAATTGCATCGAAAGCCTAAGGCTAATTTGAAACGATCTCTTCTAGATATACATTTTTTTTCTAATTGTGTAACTTTCCTAAGCGCACAACAGCTCTATACGGATGGTAACTCAAGAAAAATATATAATGTAAAAGAAGTAATATATCATACCTACATAATTATCTGCAGCATGTTACCAAGTAGTGTATGTTAGGCCATTAAGTGCAAGAAAAGTCCCTGTTGTAATCAAAGTCATACTGGACTGTCTCTGAACAGAACGATCTTTGAATCAGAACAAGTAGACCGTATTACGGAGGTCTAATGGGTAGATGAACGGTTTTTATAAGAACTCTTATACTACTCTAGCTATCGCTCCAAGAACCGATGTATAAGGTAAAGCGGTGCATTACGTTTCAAAATGGTTTAATGATATGATAAGGTGTCAAACTGTTTAAGGTTAAACGGTATAATGCGGTGTTGCACCGTTGCTTGGGTAAGTGGAATTAAATGATGCTTTTCTTCCATGTCGAACGAGTAATGAATGAAACATCGAAGGGGGTTACTAAGTTGTTACGTGTTGCTTTTCTCGGAATGTTAAAATGTTTCCGCATAGTGTTATTATCTCGTGTAAAGGTTATGTTAAGCTGTAGCTGTAGCGATTTAAATGCTGTTAGAGCATATTGTTAAGTATTACATGTATGTCATCATGTGTAAAATAATATGTCAACAATAATGTCAACAATCATAAAGAAGAACAGACATTAAATAATGAATACAAACAAACGATGCAAGAAAGAATTTATTTCCCGATAATGTTTAAGGAGTTTCGTTTTTCTTATATCGTATATTAATCAAGATTTGCTAATAATCAAAACCAAAAGTGAATGTATGTTACTAGCTTACACGCAGTTTGGGTTGAATCTCTTTTTTTCTAATAAACGGATACGAATCTCATGATTTGAAAATATCCCATTTTCTCGTCTATTAAATTATATGAATCTTAAATTTAGATACATCACATCACCTATCATTATGTCCATTAGTTACTTATTGTATTAGTTTGTTCTGTGGGCGTATCTGTGAAATTGAATGAATTTTGGTTTTAACTTTTGGGTTTAAGCGTGGTGTACATTTGTGACCATATCATCGGTGTTCTCAAGAATGCCGAAATCTCAAAAATGAGATTTTGAATCATATAACAAGTAGATTAGCATTACACACTCATTCTCATTAGTTTATTTATTATGTTAGCACATTGGGCGAATGCATTTGTTTCTTTGATCAAGGTGCTATACGCTGACCTCATTTATCAGTAATATAAGGCGCACGAATAGTATTCATATTACCAGACAAGTTTAATAAAATGTCCATCGTTATAATATTTTTGAGTGTTTACCTGAACGGTAAGTCAATACTATTTTGATAATGGAACCGGTCATTTTAAACGCTGTTTAAAGATATTACGAATGTTTTTTTATGTTTAACCAGTTTAACGATCTTTCAAGATGATCAATTACATGATAACCAATTGATAAAAACAATTCTTTGTTAATAACATGTACGGTATTTTTTCTGCAATATAACCCGGAACAAACTTATTTTTTACGTCTTTATTAGTTTATTTGTGCTTATTCTGGCTTAACTTGTGCTTTGCTTACGTCAGTTTTTCCTTGAAAGAGCACTCTGTAATTAGGTCTATAATTAAACATGATAATTTTATAATCTATATGTTTAAGATACCTTTATAACTAATTAATAACATGTACGGCATTTGTTCTACGAAATAACCTGGAACAAACATAATTTAACGACTTTATTGGTTCAAATGTGTTTATTCTGGCTTAACTTGTGCCTGTGTTTGTCAGTTGTTTCCTTAAAGAGCATACTGTAAATATAGGTCTATAATTTTACATTTTACATGATAATTTTACAATCTATATTTTTAATATACCACTGTTAGTTATTAATATAATACTTTTACTAGAATAGTCATTATCCAGGCAGCTATATTATGTTGCTCAGACTTTTACAAATAAGTAAGTTTCTTTTAACATGAAATTATATTTTATGTACGTATTTTGTGTTTTATTACTTGCTGTAAATGTTAGAGAAAGAAAACAAACAAGATAAAAGAAAAATGTTTATTTTAGTTTCGTATACATGGATTTATACAAATACATAGGTTTATGGTATCTGTGTAAGTAACACGAAAATAATTTAATATTATAATATCGGAAATGTTATAATGATTTTGTGAGTAAATTGTGTTTGTGCTTTTTCCATTATATGATTGCATCCTATATTATATGTTCCAAATATGTTTTACATGTTGTGTTAATAACTTTTAGAAAGATATCAATCCGTAACTCAATTTTATCAATTTACACTGAATAGTCAAACCAGAATGTCCAGCCTTAGTGTTTTTTAAACGTTGAAAGCGTTTCGTAAACAAACTCCGGAAAACGGTTATTATAGAGACATTTTCTAAGTCCAAGGCCCATAACTTCGCCAAAAATCAATGCACCGGAACGAAACTCACACATCATCTGTAAGTATGTAGGTAGACTTGCATATAAAAAATCAGCTGAATATCTGAAAGCGTTTCGTAAAAAACGATATATAGAAGATAAGTAGGAATATTAGCTTATTATTCTCAGTGATTATAAGTATACTGTAACTTACATTTGTCGTACGCTGCTTAACCCTTTGCATGCTGGAAAATTTGTTGTCTGCTAAAATGTCGTTTGCTGAATTTCTAAAATTAGCATTTTCTTTGATTTTTTTTCAAAGAATACTATCAGAAAAGCAAACAGTTTGGATCCTGATTGGACGCCATGTTCTGTGGCGTCTCATCTGGATCCAAACTGTTTGCAAAAACCTTCAAAATCCGGTTCCAGCGCTCAAAGGGTTAAATAAATGGACTCAACTTATGTATATATGGACGCTAGAATAAATGATGTGTAAATACGTTCGTGTGCTTAAATCAATCACTTGTAAATTCGAAAGCCTGTTCATGTGTGTTACCATGTAGTGTTGTTAAAAAAAAGTAATTCAAATATTACGTGTTTGGTTGATATTATTAAGTAAATTATTTAAGAATATAACAAAAAACGAAACGTGTGTTGATGTTATATTTCGTTTTGTACATTGTTTCATGATATTGAAGTATTCAAAGTAATTTATCCATAACTTCAAATTATTAATTATTTGTTCCCCGAAAATCACATAGTGATAAACTATTAAAACAACAAGAACTTTTTAATTTTAATCTTAATTAACCTTTCATCCACTATACATGGTATGTTAGGAACTGTAATTGGAATTTCTCTTTGATCTAGTAATAATTCACAAGATTTGTTTGCACAAGAGATAACCAGCTTCTAACTAACAGGATTGTTCCAGTAGAGTGTAACTCATATATAAAGGATTAAAACATATATATGTACGTTCTGTGTTGGATATATTTTCAACTGTCAAAAGTTTGTGCCAAGAATTGACATGGAAATTCAATATATATGTTTCAATAAAGAATTTTAGTTTTCTGAACTCCACCTTCTCAGAATAGTTTATTTCCTTTGGTTCTCAGCCTATGTATATATATATAAACGAAAGTGTGACCATTTGTAACATTTGCAATTAGTAATAACATCTCCCTGTTGAGTGTTCGTGTGCTTAAGTCAATGACCTATCTGTAAATATGGAATTTGTTGTGGTGTTACCATTTGTAGTGTTGTTTATAGTAAATAAATGAATTAAACACATGCGTGTGATAAAGATTTAATTTACTCGTTACGAATAAATAACAATGCTGAGGATCAGTCATAACTTGAGACAAGCTCCACACAGCGGTTATCTCCACACAGCGGTTATCTCCACACAGCGGTTATCTCCATACAGCGGTTATCTCCACACAGCGGTTATCTCCACACAGTGGTTATCTCCACACAGCGGTTATCTCCACACAGCGGTTATCTCCACACAGCGGTTATCTCCACACAGCGGTTATCTCCACACGGCTACTGGTGATTACCACTGCCGTCACATAAACATCTTTCCAGATTTGTAAAAATTATATTTTGAAAAGAAGTATCATTTTCTTTCATATTTTGAAACAAAAGTGTATAAGTTTAGGTTCATAATAAAATGTGTTTACCTAAATTAAACAAAGTTAAAATAACAACTGGACAATTATTGTACCACGTGGCTCGGCTATCATCACGTGATTGGTTATAACGGCAGGGGTTTGATATCGAGCTATGCTCAGGTCGGGCTACAATAACCTCGTGAAGAGGCCAGTAGGACCTGTAAATAAACTCTGAAACAAAAAAAAAANGAGTATGAATCTGAGTAAACGTTTCCTTAATTTGTATTCATTTTTGAAGACTCAATTAAACAAACAAATCATTACTTCGAATTGATACTCTTGAATTGCACGACACACTTTTAAATATTTTTTTCAACTACATATCGACGAAACAACAACGCAAGTTGCATACCCGATATAAGAACTGTAAACCAACATTCGTGAAATACCTATCAAATAGGTCGCAATATCTGTTGCTTTATAATACGTTCCACTTAATCGCCGGAACAATCAGAGTTGGAATATCGGTTCAACTTGTTTACGTTTACTTTTGTACGTTTCCCCACTTAAATAAATGAGAGTATGCAATGACATTGGAATTTTACAATCTTTCTTAATTTATTTTTGTTATTTTGTGTTAACATTAATTTAGTGAATAAGGTCAAATTAGGCAAAATGATTACAAAAAAAACCTGTGATATCTTACAAGAATTTTGGGTCTGCACAAAAAACTAGTGTTGGTTGGGTTAGTGAAAAAAACAACAACTTGTATTATTTATTATCGCCGTTACACATTAAAAACATAAGTCCTAAGAAAAACGTATTTTGTAGGTCACAAAGTATATGAATATTTATGGTCAAAATCATAATAATCGAAAGAAAGGGCATCGTCTTATTAAATTGTATGCATATTTAAACGCGGCTTATTTTCAGTGACTAAGACAGTTACGACTTTATAACAATCTCTAAGAAAACAAAACCTATGTTAAGCTGTATTGTTTTTCGAGCGTAACGAGGAATAATCCGTTTCCGTGTAAACGGACATCTTTTTTTCTCATTTGTGGCATGTTCTGAGAAAACAGGGCAAAACGCTTGTGCGTAAAGTGTCATCCAAGATTAGCCTGTGCAGTCCGCACAGGCCAATCCGGGACGACACTTTCCGCCTTAACTGCATTTTCGCTAAGAAGAGACATCATTTAAACGAAAAATTACATAAAAGCGGAAATTGTCGTCCCTGATTAGCCTGTGCGGACTGCACAGGCTAATCTGGGATGACAATTTACGCACAAGCATTTTGCCCAGTTTTCTCAGAACATGCCACATTTTTCTATCTGATTGGAACATCCAGTTTTGTTAGCCACAGCTCAGGCCAGCTGTCACAAACACTATGCATATTCGTCAAAACATCCAGTATTATTGTTAAAGGGGTAGAGTCGACACTCCCAAAAAATATGACAAAGAAAGGTGCCCAAGATGCGATGAAAATACATCTTCTATATTTAACTCAGTTATTCATTGTGAATTGAATCAGATTGAATCGTTATGTATCTGAAGCAAAAAAAGAGATGTTCCACTCAAATCAAACATCTGGGCATACAAACACATACCCATGTCAACTTAAACGTGTTGGGGTTAATATTTGCAGTTGGACTCTGTTACAACATTATGACGTTGGCGACAACACCTTATAAATGACATTAAGCACATCACCAAACCCTTTCCATAAACCAACATGAACACGGTCTTTTGCAGATAGAAGCCACATTGTAGCCATATTTATGGATTGTCTCATGTGTAAGGTTTTTGAGCCTCGTCGAAGAAGATCAATGAGCTGCATTTGGTGGTGAAAATGCGTGAGCAAAGATTAGATCATTGTACGATGAAAGCTGATAGTGCAAGCCCTACGTATAGACCCACACGAGGTGTACGTGATCTATGATGCGATCTTTGTGGTTGAAAGAAGGATATGCAGAGACTGTGTCCTAAGAACCGTTGAAGAAAACAGTATAAAGAAGTGAAACTCCAGTTGCTCCAGCAGTATTGCATTCATATTATACACAAGTTCGTGGTCCTGTATTTATGGCAAGTGACCAATTGCCAAAACAGTACGGAACAATACGAAACAACATACACACATTGTAGAATAAAGCTGGGCTCACCGCATTTGAACGGTCAATGCTAAGCACTGGGGTTTAAAACCGGTTTTAGAGCGCGCAACCTTGGCCCAGCAATATTCATGATACATAAAAGTGTAAATACAATTTAACCTCATAGCATTGCAATTCAAACTTAACAGTTATAAAAGAGAATTGACACGAATTCAATCTAATTACCATTTAATTACTCAATGGTAAGTAGGAGACCAGAGCAACACAGTTACAACTTATTGGGGCACCAAGAAATGAAATTACGAAGAAGTATCAACTACAACCCTTCTTTTTACAAAATAAAATTAAGAATATTGCATCATATAGTGAATGTTTCAGATCATCATCGTAAAAATACATGAAGAAGCAGCAATATTGGGTGTAAAAGATCCATATAACATAGCTTGGTTGTTTATATGACTGTAATATACTATGAAAATAAATGTAAATTGAAAAGAATGTAATACCTTAAAAGAATAACCGTATAGGCTGAGGCGATAATTTATCAAAACGAAAATTATACTAGCAATGATAAAAATCTGCGTGATCTATACACGCGTATATTATTCACAATTAATAAAAACGAAGCTTAAAAATAAATCGATCGACACACGCCCATCAGAGAGAAAATATTAATAAAGTTTAACAATATAAACCCGATGACCTATGCATGTAGCTGAGGCTTTAAAAGTAGATCAAAGAAGCTATGACATTATGACGTCACCAGTAACAAAATCAAATTTATGCAACTTTTACAGCGAATTCGTTTGATTTAAGCCTCGTTGATTTAATTTCTGCTATAAACCACGGCACGAAATGACGTCATTTTTTCGACAAAATAACGTCATAAATCCAGCGAAATTATCCAGTTTAACTAATTTTGTTTAAATAAAAATGTTTACTGAATAAAAAGTGGGATAAATAGAATAATAGGTTAGTGTTAATTATAGATCAGGTTTATCATGTAAGGCTTAGAAAACAAAAAAGCACGAGCCTTGGCGAGAATATAGAATATAATTAGAGAATATAATTCTCTATATTTATAAAGGGACAGTACTGTTATCAGTCTGTTATCTGTTCTGTGGGTCGGATTGTAGTAAACAAGTAAAAAAAGTTTGCAATCTTTATCGATATGCTCCAAAGAAGAAAAGAAAGAGAGCAAAGTGAAATAGTAAGTTATGTTAATCCACATTCTGTTATAACGTGTAGCAGTCATTTAAAGAAAGCAGTCGTTTAAATTTACGTCTTATGTTACCATTTTTCCTTTTGCCGCGTAAACGCTTATTTCTTAAATGTTTACTGAAAAGAAAAAAGGATTTTTTTTTTTTTTTTAGAAATATTTCCAACATTTAATATATTATCATTTAATCCAAGTGGGTAAGCTGTTTGTAAACGTTCAATCCCTTCAAATTCCGATACGCACCTTGCTTTAACTTGGTACTGATTTGAAGTACTATTATCAAAAATTAGTTGTTCCACAGGTTGCATAGACATATTTGTAACGCTTTGACCAGTTTTATTTAAGTGTTGGTGAATAAAGTAGTTCAATTTATTCTTATTTTTTAATTTTTATAGAAATGCACTCTATAAAGTGTTAAAAGTGATCTACCAATAGTATTGCGCACCGCAACAGGGTACGTTTCAAGTAACGACATACACTACATGTATAGAATTTCATGAGACATTGAATTTAATGTAAACTGGTCATTTTTGGTTATTAACAGATGATAGAATAAATGAGGACCTATTTAAACACTTGCAACATAAACATTTCCCGGAGTTGCACATTTTTATTGTAGGATACCGATTGCACGAAGCTTGATTTCGATACGAATTAGAGCCTTGTTGTTTAGAATCTCAAATACAAGATGCTCGAAGTAAACTCATTTTGACTGTAGGCTAAGAAAACAAGTAATTGTCTATGATTAAAAGGCAAATGAATAATACGTGAAATCGGAATTCACAATAGGCAGAAAACAACTTTAGAGTTTCTTGTTATCAATCTGTCCATAGTTTATACATTGGCGAAACAAACAATCTTGCAGTAACATTATTATACATTGCCGTTACATTTAACATATAAGGTAAAAGGCAGTTTGTCATTTAATGGTCTGTAAATATAACGCATTCCTTGCGGTACTCACAATTGATGAACATACAAGTTAGCATTATAAATACAGAAAATGTACAAGAATTTGAGTACAAGAAAGGTCTAAAACAAGGTTTCCAAAAATAATAAAAATAACAATACCGCTACCAGCTTCTGAAGGCTGAAAATATAAAAACATTGAAGATGTGTACGGGGATACAAGTTACTTCATCCACGCAGCACACATCGAACTGTTGTGGAATTCAATATAAAGTCACCAGATGTAGAGCTTTACGAAAAACCAAGTCACCAATAGGAGTTGAGTATTTCTTTCGGTGCAGTGCTTTATAAAGACATTGTCGGCATTTGTGGACAGCTTCAGGCGAGTGAACAAACGCCATTTTATAATTGTAACAATATAAAGAAGTGAAACTCCAAAAGCTCTAGCAGTATTGCATTTCTATCATATACACGTTCGTGCTCCTTTATTTATCGCAAGGAGACAATTGCCAAAACGGTACAGTACGTCACAAAACGAAACAACATATACACATAGTAGAATGAAGCTGGGGTCACCGCCGTGGAACGGTCAATGCTAAGCACTAGGGGTTTTACTGGAGGCAGTAAATGCGGCGTCTCGGGAAGCACTGAGGATGAAGAGAAGAACAAGGATGAAACTGGATATTGGCAGGAAAAAGTATCAGAATGAATTCTCGGTAGCTGAAGTAGAAACCGACGTCATTCAAAGTTAGAATTTCATGAGAAAGGTTTCATCGGTGTTGTATATTAATGCGTTAATAAGCAAGACAAGACTAACGCACTGTTGGGCATTCAGCTGGTGGCAAGCCAACGTGAAACCAGTGAAGCCAAATGTAGACATTGTAGGGTGCATTTATTGTCTTAGTGAGAGACAAAAGAATTTCAACAGTATGGACGCATCAGCACAGGAGGTATTAGACCGACGTTATTTTTAGTCAGAATTGCATGAGAAAGGATTCATTTTTGTGTTAAAATAATTGTGCTTGAAGAAACCGATAAAAATTGAACCAATTTTTTAATCAAATTAATTTTCTCTTTATATCGCTGATTTACACAATAGTGTAATGTTCTTACATGTTAAAACAAGAAAGTTGTGGCTGAATCAATTAACTCCAGGTAAAAAGTGAAATAAACTTGTCACTTCATGAAACAGGAAAATATTGACATTCTAGAGAGCGGTGGAGTCTTGCGTATCTAATTTATATCGCGGTTCTTGTGGATGCAATTATGTTAATCGTCATTTTCGCGCCGGAAACCAAGAACAGATCGTTCGAAGAGATCGCTGCTTCTATCGCCACGGGAGCATTAATAGTAGGTTTGGTGATACGCATAATAAGGCAACGCGCCGTACTAATATAAGAGGTTTACAGAGAACCAATGTATCACAGTTGAGTAAAAACTCTCAAACATATGCTAAACCGAATTAATAGTGTTTTATCACTGTAAAATGTATCGATATCGTTCATGGCGATTATAGATTTCTTCTTATATCAATATTATAAAACTACTGATGTAAAAGCAAGAGAAATTTGGTAAAGCAACATAAAAAGCAACATATGCGCTAACGCACTTTGCAGGGAATATTTTTAATTATATAAACTCTTAGTTTACGATTTTGTACAATTAACATTGAACATCTTTGTTAAAAGTTGATGAAGTAATCAAAGAAGATCGTATTCACGACGCAGTTATACTCGTACAGTCGGTGAATGTGTCTTTATGTCTTAATTATCGGTTATATTAATAACAATCGGACACATTGTATACGTATGCCAGTATTTATGTGGAGCAAACGATGTGTTCGTATATTAATCTAGTAAAGAAAATGAGTTTTAAATCGTTTCGATAGCGAATGTTCTCGCACTCGACTATAAGTCAATTTTAGAAACACTTGTCACGTAATCGTTCATAGTTCATGGACGACACATA
>VMBQ01003808.1:71578-94417 GCA_007657795.1 Dreissena rostriformis | reverse complement strand
TGTCCGCTGCCCATTCAGGAAACTGAAAATCTACAAACGGCTACAAAATGTGTAAATAAAGAGTTTTGTATTCCGAATAAGTTCACTAGTTAATAGTCGACAATTAAAACGGAACTGATTGCATATTGGTGCAATATATTACACACATGTAAACACAGTAACTCGATGTTCTTACTTAGCTCATATTATCTTTCATCTCAAATGTTGAACGCAAATATAAGAGTTTTCATGAAATGTAATGGAAAAAAATATTTGCTGCAGTTTATTTAATTGTAATGGATATTGCCATCAGTCAATTTAAAGCACTATACGCGACATGTATTGGTAAATGTATGTTTTAACATAATTCAAGTATATTATTAAAATGCATTATTAGCAGTCTTCGTACAGCTTGAGTAACTGACATGATCTGCCAGGTACAGCCCGGTGTCAAGTGCTGCCACACGTGTTCTGGTATTCATATAGCACTCTCTTTGCCGCGTGTCGGTACAACTATTAACCACCATATGTTGACCCGAAGTTGGCTGTGTGGGAATCAGCTCTTCGCTTTTTTTTTTAGATGTATGGCTTGCTGCAATACAGATCTTTTGTACTGGTTTTCTTTCGAGTGTCAGACAGTTAATCCTTCTTATCCGATAAGGTTTCCAGAACTGAAACTGAGCAACCTCTCAAGCAGGGTGGTAATTTAAATAACACATATTTCATAAACCATGGTAACATATAGACAGTATGCAGACATTATGAATTTGTAAGATAAGCACAATATAGTAATGTACAATAGAATGCAGTTGGCTTTGTTTATTCTACAATAAAGACAGTGTAGTGACAGTTCTGTTGCTGTGACTTCCTTGTCAGGATGTCAGTTCAGAACACTTGTAATATGGCTTAAGATATTTGTTTGTTCATATCCGATGACACACTTAACATACTTTGCACGTATCAGCCAATCGTCAACTGAATGATCCTCAATATATCTTACCGATGAATACAAAAAAATACTAGCCACATAAGTAAACACATTATTGGTAGCCAGAGACAAAGGATAGCAAATCAAACAATCCCTTGAAAAGTGGGAACATGACTGACATTTAAATAAGATTAATGAAGTAATAAATGTTTTGTTACAGAATATGCTTTATTGGTAACCTTCACTATAAACTATAAGCGGATTTTGAACCAACTATTGTCGTTCAGATAGACAACAATAATATATATCACAATGTATATTTGTACATGCATTTTACAGACTGAATTCGTAGTTGCGAACCCGCGTCAGCATTGCAAATACGAGTTGTATCCCTTGTATATATTAAAGTATAGTAAAGTTGAACGACTTCTTAACAGAAAACTACATATGCGAATGGCATATTCTCATAGTGTCGACATTAGTAAGTAGAAAAAAACATGTATGTTCGGTCTGAGTTTCATTGAAAGTTGTTTTACTATCGCAGCGTATATATTATTAATTGAAAGCCATACAGGGAAACAATCCTGTTGCGTCAGAAGGCAACCCGATCCTGGAGCATACTTNCTATATATAAACTAAAGTGACTGCAATACACTTGGATTAAACTAAACACAAATCAAATAACGCCACGTTCTCCTTTAATGCATGCACACACAACAAGATCTTATTTACGAGATTTTGACCTACTTCTCGTTTCTTTGTGACACGACATGTTTTTTGCCATTATCGTACAGATGTTACATATGCAAATATCCCCATTGTTGAGAAAGTGTTGTCTGTATGTCGTTCTTTACACGAATCAATGTAACAAAAGGCGAATTATGTTTGCTATGAAATATATTCGATTACATTATTGTACAAAAATAACATAATTTAAAAGCTC
The DNA here is from genome assembly GCA_007657795.1 of Dreissena rostriformis. NCBI lineage: Eukaryota > Metazoa > Mollusca > Bivalvia > Myida > Dreissenidae > Dreissena > Dreissena rostriformis. Next base: position 92,567 of record VMBQ01003808.1, on the reverse strand, counting down.
GTCCAACGTACACGGACAATGAAATTGATATTTGCTTGATAATAGCACCGAATTTTATTTGATAAAGAACATATTTATCTCATAAATATATGATTAATCGATGAGTGCATATTGATACTGAGGTGGACATAGCTTATTTAAATCACTAACAATGTTCAAAGTCTACCATCCGTTGAAGTTTCACAAAAGAGGTCACTATTCCCTTTTTTTCAGAAGCCCCCAACCCCCCTTGTCATTTCATATTCTGGCTAAATCATTGATATATACACAAACACGCTATACTCAAACGTTTTACTTCTCACTCAAATATGAACATAAAAGACACATTTTAGGGATTTCTATCAGTATCTGCACGTATAGTTGTTAATACAATGAAGACCCTTTTCACAATCTTGACATCGAGTTGTGTAGAAGCTGCCCCCTTGATAAAACGATTTGAGAACGAGGTTGACGATATGGTAACTGTTGGAATTTTCAAAAGCAGTATAATACTCAGTGGATATTATATTATATTGAATACATTTTGTTTTAATATAATTGAATATTTGACAGTTGAACTTTTTTTATAGCTGGAAATGTTTCTGAATATGTTTTTAGATTACAAAATAAACTTAAAGACCGTGTTAAACCCTTCTATAATAAACCACACTACCCACCAAAAACAGCGGTGTTATTACAATAGAAACGGAAGGCAAATATTAGATTTTTTTTAAACAATTAACAAAATCTAGCAAAAAGAAAATAAATTCCCGAAAATTGTAATAATAATAATAAAAATAATAATAATAATAATAATAATAATAATAATAATAATAATAATAATAATAATAATAATAATAATAATAATAATAATATATTTAATATATGTTAATATGTTTATTAAACAAAACATCCAGAAGGCCAAAAGCCCAAGTGGACAAAGTAAACACACAGTGTTTACAAAGTCAAAAGTTTATGATTATACAAAGTAATAATAAGTTACATTGCAACAATGCATACATGTTTTATTGAATATTGGACATATATATTAATAGCTATCGATATTATATATGTAATTAAATACGTTACATTGTAATGAAGCTAATTAATTACAGCAAAATATAAAATATACTGTTTTTTACATACGTGTATATTTGGTTTTCATATGACAATTGTAAATATAATAATACTTTGTTCTTATCTGAAGTAGCAAAATTCGTTTCACGAGGCCCATGCTCATGGTACTAGTATAGCGGTATGTACATGTTTGATGGTCATAGAACAATATGTGATAGTAATGGAATTGTTTTCTTATATTAAGCTATCTTACAGCTAGCTGTACTAAAATACATGTCAATTATGGTTCATGTATGTAACAATAGCATAAGCATTAGCCCTGTCTTGCTACCAATACAAAAAACGAAAATATAGGCAGCCTAAAGGCTCTGGTCATAGTACACTATTTAATTAAACTGATTTTATGAAACGGTGTCTGTAGACATACAAACACGCAACACAAATTGTATTGAAATGATGGTATTAACAAAAAAGCATTTCATAAATCTTATACAGACCACCTACAAAATATAGATGGTCCAAACGTCATGTAATATTATATATAAAAGTATAGCGATTATTATGAGTACATTGGTTAAATCTGACAAAATAGCTGTATTTCAATGCATTACACTTGTAAAATACATCCATTTTGTCGGAAAAGACATTTAGGAACAAGCACGATACATTCATTAAACATATAATAATGGCAATTGATAAAATTAATTCAAATACAGTTTTGACAGTTCATGTAAAACGACAATTTAACACATACATAGGTCAACAGAGTACATATGTATTATTATCCCTAACTAAAAACGATTTTAAATGTTACAACATATTTTTGTGTAGCAACGTTTTATTTTTAGCAGCTGTTAGTAATTCAATCATAAGATGTAAACATTTAATTTATTTATTTTGATATAAAGGGAATCCCGGGCGTTTACTTTAATAATAATACCAATGTGTTTGTACCACACGGTTGACGTAAATAGAGCTGAAACTCTTAAACAGCCTCAATAAAGTCACACATTTGCGCGAGTTTACATGACGCACGTATATCAATTATGAGGTATCATAATGAGTCAAAAATTATTTCTGAGCACCAATACCCAGAGTGCCGGATCAAATGAAAACCCATGAAGTTTGTAAGAAGTTTTAATTAATATTACGATTCATCATAACCATATCGCGATTTGGCATACCGTTTGAATGTATCGCGGTTTTCCGATATACCGCTATACCGTTCCAACCCTAATTATTATATTCTATATATATTCAACAGTTATATGATAATGACAATACTCTATCGTAACAGTGCATGATATCTGTCTTGCGACATAAGTAACGCTGTAATATGATTACACCTGATGCAAAGCAATTTGACCCAGGGAAACAATGGAAAAGTTACACTCGCCCATTTGACGCAATTTGACAATGGGAACACGCAACAACAGCATTGAAAAATAAGATCATTACGTATTTAATAAATGTAATACTTTAATAATTGACTAGTCCGATGTTTTTGACAAACAGCACGGATTGTCTTGACTAAAAAAGTTCGGTTAGCAAAAACAACTCAAGAATGTTCAAACAGTGTTAAAGGGACCTCATAGATTGACGAAAGGTTAATGATAAAACTTTTTAAACGGAAAGCAGTATATCATGAATCAAATATACTTATATACATACTGAAATACATGATATTTTAAAGTTATAACTGGTTGATTTCGTAAAATTGTGTTACATCACATGGACTTTGTATACACATGAAAACCCGGGCAATTAATCAGCTAATGCATATTGTCCAGTATAAGTTATTACTGAATGATTTAATTTAAAAAAAATGTCAGCAATAACCATTAATTCATGTCTGCATTGTTTTCATAAAATAGGTTTCTACATTTAATGTGTTCCTAGATGAAATTTTATATTGTTACATGAAAACAATAGTGTCCACTTGCAATGGTTTCTGTAAATAAAGTTCTTTTAATTATTTTGAAAGTGGGACTTTAATTGCGAATATACGCAAATGTCACATTGCTAGTAGAAGTTTCTACGATCATGTAAATCAGTCGAATTACGTCCGTACAAGCTTTTCTGTAAGGAAACATTAAAACTAGGCCGCAATATCAAATCGAGGCAATCCTGTGTATGCAAATTTATTTTGAGATAATACCTAAATCCATGGTAACACATGTTGATACAAACATACATTAATATAATATTAACGCATGCCGTGTCATTTTCTCACCTACAAATCGGAGTTAATGTAAGGTAAGTTCACATACATTCTTTCCAATATAGCGCTGGTATTTAATACAGAATATCTATCTTTTTATTATATGTACTCGTAAAATCGTAAAAGTGATAAAACATTTTGCTTAATAAAACAATTCACATACAATTTTAAGTGGTGTTTGTGTGTTATTTTTGGGGGGAAGGGGGATGAGGGAAATGTACTCTATTTTGCGACGAAATTGAATAAAATATGAATTATGACATTTTGTTAATTAAGTATTACCTTATAATTATACATTATGTGACGTCCGATTAGGTACCTACATTTATGATATGATATGGATATGATCTATACGGAAGGTAAGTTCATTAAATATAAAAATCGTATAAATGACACATTCTTGTCTATAGAATACTTTAGTATTCCATATTACATATATACTGTATTTGTGTAAATATTAAATTAAATATTTTCCATATTTTTTATTAGATGCAGACGGAACTATTTATTATAACACGAAGATTCAATCTAACTATTTACTGCGTAATCGGACATTGATAATTGTTGGGCAGGTGTATTCTCTTATTCTTCAATTTTAAGTTAAATGTTGAATGTTTAACTGTTTGAAATGAGTCTGTATGCGTGTCCGTACATGTGCATGTATGCGTGTGTATGTGAGTATGATTGCTAAAATACACCAGACATTTCACTATTTTTAGAAAACACTGCAATTGTCACCAGGAGGTGTAAAGACAAGTGCACTTCAAAGTTTGCTAACCGGACCGCTTACAGACCCATCAATTCCACTTAAGTTGTGTGATCTTACATTTTAATCTTACAAGTTGGAATTCATATTCGAATTCGATTCTCATTTAACGAGTGTGCCTGGTCCGGAGGAACAAACGGGTAAATTGAAAGTGTAAAATATGGTCTTAATTGCATTATAAATGTAATAAGCACCTTGTACTCTCAGTCCAGAAAACCATAGCAGGTTGACTGTGTTTATTGCATTAAAGAAGTTTAAAGCTCCTACACCCAGACAAGGTTCAAAAAGGGATTTTATGGTAAACTGTATTATGTAATTAAAGGGCCCCAATTGATCTGCGTCCAGATAACATCCAAACATTCTAATACAATCTTAATTGCATTATACAAGTATCGAGCCCTATCTTAGGTGCGTCACATAAATTTGGACAACTCTTCATCTGCGTCTTCGCAAGTTATTATCGGTTTTAAACGCGATGGAGATATAATGAAGACCTATACATCTGCGTCCAGAAAACCTTCAAATTGTGTTGATACGGTTAAATTAAGGTTTTACACTGTACGGATTCTATTAATCTGTGCTCAGAAAACATTCATATGTGCTAATAATGTCTTAATTGTATCCTAGAAGTAACGGGCCCGTATCAATATGCGTCGAGTTAGCCTTAAGAGGGTAATTATACTGTCTTTATTAAAGTTAATAAATAATGCGATCTTATTCATCTGCGTCCATACAATCTTCGCATGTTCTTAAACGGTTTGAACTACAGTTGAAATACAATGAACCGCTTCTAAATTGTGTGAAGACAACAACGATAGTGTTATATACTCTACAACAAGCACTATAAAAATCCTAAGCTCCTATCGATCAGCGTCAATAAATTTTTCATTGGAGCTCATGTGGCATTTATTGCGATCAGGAATTAATGGGCGATTAACAATCTGCGTACAGGCTACTTACAGGGTGATTTTCTGTCGTTATTGCATTATAATAGTATTGAGCCCCTACTTATCCGCCTCCAGTAAACCGTTTACTTATAACTAATGCACGGCCATTAATCACGGGCGCCACCTCTTTTTTTAGATTCATTAGTAAACGAGTCAATGCTACATCGGAGGTGGCGCTTAGGACCGCAAGTTTTTTAAATAGACGGATAAGTCTACATGGTGAGTAGGTTAGGTATGTTTTTAACATATTTCGCATGCTTTTAAAAATCGGGCGTGGTAATGCGATTCAGTGAAGATTAGTTCATACACAAATATACAACAACATACACTCACAACCCATTTGGAAACGTAAAGACCTTTAAATGGTCGAGTTAAAAAAAATCGTTATTTTTTGCCTATGTGAGGAGCAAAGTTCCATCCAATTAAATCTTTAATGACATCACTCGATTTCTTTCAACATATATACACATTCTGCATTCAAAACAATAAGGCTTCTTGCCGATATAAAAGATTATTTTGCATTCTTACAAAAAAATATGAATCCAAGGCAAAGGAGGTGGCACTAAAAAAGGAAGTGGCACCAATTCCCGATATATGATTTAACAGTCGTATCACAATAATATCATGATATGACTTGCATTTTCCTTATTTTAAATGATTTGTTTTATTTTTCAAAGTAAACACAAAACTATAGAGCACAAAAACATAAACCAATTAAGCTAAAATCTGTAACGACTTGTTTCCCAAGCACCGCCGACACGATTTAGGGCCATTTTTTTGTTCGCCAAAACAAATGATTAAAATTTGTTGGTCCATTGCGTCCGGATTGATTCAGAAAACTTTTTTTTCAGGTACAAGAGTAGTTAACAGTAACACAACGTTACAATATTGAAGTCCATTAAAGATGATTCCTTAAAAAAAGGAATTAGATAATCGCTTTAGATTTAACAAAACTGTATTTCGAATCGATACCATAGGTAAAAAACAGCTACATATCTGGAATCGCTATCTTGTTGTCTTGTAATGGCTTTTATTGTTGTCATGTTACCTTGAAAAATATGTATATTACAAAGTTACGGCTTATCTGATCACCTCTTTGCTTGTGTTTCCGTCTGGGGCATCGGCCACCGACCAGCTTAGTCCAGACATCTTGGTCCCCACGTCTTCTTGCCCATCTTCTTGGCATCTGCATGCAGGTCTTGGCGCCAGGTGGTATTACCCCGCTCTCTTTCCTCTTCCTTTGAGGGTACCAGACAAATAAATTGATTTTTCTCACTGAATGTAGGATTGCGAAGGGTGTGGGCTCTCCGCCGCAAACGTTATTGAATTATGTCTTCTGCAACAGGCTGATGCTTTGCTTGTCTCCACAACTCTTCGTTGGTTATCTTTTCTGGCAAGCGGATCTTGAGGATTTTCCAAAGGCAGGTGTTCATGAAAACGAGTTTTTTTTCATGGTGTTGACTGTGGTTCTCCGGGTCTCTGCTCCATGAAGTATTATTGACTTCACTATGGTTTTTAGGAACCTTATCGTAGTGGTGGTGCCTATCTCGCTGGGTTCGTGCTTTACCGATGCGGGTTCATACGTCTGCATCCGTTCCTGCATAATTGTCCAGGATGCTGCCGAGAGAGATGAAGGTTTGAACTGCTTACAGCGCCTCGCCTTGGACTGTGACGGGTGTGTCCTTGCATGCGTTGGAATTGAACACCTTCCTTTAACTATAAATTCCTGTAACCATTACTACAAATAGAAATATTGCATACACTAAATGGCTTCAATTTGAATATAGGTGTTGCACTGAAATTGTGTGTGTATGTTACTTATATGCAGACCTAGATTGGAATTGCATATGGGACCAGTCAGGTCAAGGTCAATGTCAATTTTACGTAAAATAGAATATAAATACAATTTGTATTTTTGGTTTTGCTCTGAAATTATACAAGTAGGAAGCTTACAAGAAGACATAGCTTTGGATTGATTGCACATTTATTTTAATTNGGTGGTTTTACCCCGCTCTCTTTCATTTTGCTTTGAGGGTGCCAGACAAATAAATTGAATTTTCTCATTGAATGTAGGATTGCGAAGGGTGTGGGCTCTCCATCGCAAACGTCATTGAATTATGTCTTCTGCAACAGGCTGATGCGTTGCTTTTCTCCACAATTCTTCGTTGGTTATCTTGTCTGGCAAGCGGATCTTGGGGCTTTTCCAAAGGCAGGTATTGATGAAAACGAGGCTTTTTTTCAATGGTGTTGACTGTGGTTCTCCTGGTCTCTGCTCCATGAAGGATTATTGACTTCACAATGGTATTTAGGAACCTTGTCTTAGTGGTGGTGCCTATCTCGCTGGGTCCCTATATGTTCTTCAGCTGATGGAAGGCTGTTCGTGCTTAACCGATGCGGGTTCTTACGTCTGCATCCGTTCCTGCATAATTGTCCAGGATGCTGCCGAGATAGGTGAAGTTTTGAACTGCTTACAGCGCCTCGCCTATGACTGTGATGGGTGTGTCGTTGCATGCGTTGGTATTGAACACCTTCTTTTTACTATAACCTCCTGTTACCATTACTACAAATAGAAAAATTTCATACGCTAAATGGCTTCAATTTGAATATAGGTGTTGCACTAAAATTGTGTGTGTATGTAACTAATATGCAGACCTAGATTGGGATTGCATTTGTGGCCAGTCAGGTCAAGGTCAATGTCAATTTTACGTAAAATAGAATCAAAATCCAATTTGTATTTTTGGTATTGCGCTGAAATTATACGAGTAGGAAGCTTACAAGCAGACATAGCTTTGGATTGATTGCACATTTATTTTAATTTATTAAATACTTAAATTATTTAAAATCGTGGCGTTTTTTAGATTTTTTTTTTACGTTTCAGATGCGGCCTCTGCTCCTGTCGGCCCTCTTGTTGCTACTGACAACCACCGCAGTGCGCGGTATGGGCGGTATGGGAAGCGAAGACCCCCGCGTCGCGCAGCATAACGTAGACACTGCAGTGGACAATGCAAAAGAGGCGGTAAAACATGATGAAGAGGTGGATAAGGAAAAAAAGGACAGCGGTAAGAATTGATAGGAGCAGTGCTAATACTACCAAGAAATATCTTCATAAACGGTATTCGGGTAAAAATTCTGATTGGTTACATTAATAAGCAAGACTTACTGGTTAAGACGACCGTTTATTTATCCAGAGGTTCCTAGTTCGAACTCAAGCAAGGAAAACAAAATTATGTTTTTTTTTTTAATCATTTTCTTTATAGTGTTCTTAAAATTATAAATGCAAATGTTTAAATCCGAAAAAAAAGGTTAACTAAAAATTCAAATAAAAATGTGAACAAGACCATTTGTACAGATCAAGATCTTAATTATCTATTGCAGGCATTGACAAGACTAAGGATTTCCAAACTGCCAACGGCATGATGGGTTTATTCGCCGACTCCAACGAAAAAACGAAGCGCCTGGCAAAGCTGGCTAGCATCCAAATCAAAGCACTCAAGGAACTTATATCTGTGTAACATACATTTTTTACGATGTTTTCACTCACATGCTAGCGAGTGCCAAAGTTGTTTATAAGTATAATTTTATTTAATTTTATTTAAGTCATGTTTTGGTTTGAAATTAAATTATAAATGTACAGTCTGCTTTTAAACAAAATCAGTAATAGTCAATCGTTACTGATTTAGTATAATTGTGTCAGATCGAATTCTCCATTTATTGTTAAACTGTAGTGTCTAAATTACTTCAAACACAGCGATTTCAAATATATAATTTATTTGCAACTTAAATGTTAAATGAGAAACGCAATGGACAATATGAGCCGCGTTCTGGGAAAACTGGGCTTGATGCATGTACGTAAAGTGTCTTCTCAGATTAGCCTGTGCCGACCGCACAGGCTAATCAGAGACGAAACTTTCCGCCTACACTGGCTTTTTGTTCAGAAGATACATTCTTTAAACGAAAAATTCCGTAAAAACTGAAATTGTCGTCACTGATTAGTAAATGCGGACTGCACATGCCATTCTGGGACGACACTTTACGCACATGCATTCAGCACAGGCTTCCCAGAACGCGGATTATATAAAAACATTGCTCGTGTCAATGTTGCAGGGAAAAATTAAATCCGTTTCGCCTTCGAGTTAGCCGCCGATACCTTAAAATTTGGAAGAAACGCTTTCAACACACTTGCCCTGTTGCTTATGATGTAAGTGTCGTTAGGAAATTTGCCATCCAACAAATAATGTGTGTTGTACAGTACATGCATATCAAACCTTATAATCATTTTTATATTGTTGCAGCTAAAATTAACCAAATTAAGAGAAAAAGGAAAGTCCGAACATTTGTGAAGCGCAGAGGCTCGAAATAAACTGCGGGTTTTATGTTTAACTTTGTTTGATATTCACAACAGTAAAATATGAAGTATTTATCATCGTGTGTTTCAGACGAATTATACTGCTCATTAAATTGTTTGTATACATTCACGCTCGTCTTGCTTAATAACGATATTGCTGAATAATAATCTGCCGGTACATATTCATTGGCATACTAAGTTTATTCGCCTCATGTAGTTAAGTTTGCACGTATATGATTATCGTTCATAGAAACGTAATGCTGTTCTTTATCGTGTGTGTTTATTTTCAACGTCCACTTTTATAACACAAGTTAAGGCTTCTCATTGTTCGTACCTACACATTCAGGGTCCGCCATGCGACGAGAAGGCCTACTACCGTTCAATTGACGGCACGTGCAACAACGTGGCCAACCCGACCTGGGGCGCCTCGCTCACACCACAACTGAGGGAAATACCGCCCATGTATGACGACGGTAAGCTCACACCACAACTGAGGGAAATACCACCCATGTATGACGACGGTAAGCTCACACCACAACGCAGTGAGATACCGCCCATGTATGACGATGGTAAGCTCACACCACAACTGAGGGAAATATCGCCCATGTATGACGACGGTAAGCTCACACCACAACTCAAGGAAATACCGTCCATGCATGACAACGGTAAGCTCATACCACAACTGAGGGAAATACCGCCTATGTATGACGACGGTAAGCTCACACCACAACTCAGAGAAATACCGCCCATGTATGATGACGGTAAGGACTATTGCACGCTTTGATACATCGGTAGCATTCAAAACAACAGTGTTATAAAATTATCCCAAGGGACCCTTTCCCAGAAACGACCCTGCCTAAAGGCCCCTGACCCATTAGACTGGAATAGTGCGTTCAAATATGTTTGTCCTAATATTCAACGATGGAAATGTCAATAATTTTCACTCTAAAACACGCTCATTTTTAAAATTAGTATTATAATTTTGGTAACATCTAAGTAAACTTTTATAACAAATACATATCAAAACAATCGAATCGACCAAGGGACCATCAGGCTATGGATAGGGTCGATGTGGTAGGGTTCGAGTGAGGTAAGCATCCTGATACTACTCTCTGTGGTAGAAAATAGGAACAGGATCTCTTAAAAGCGTTTTTACATGACTTTTTTCAAAAATGTCTCTCGCAACTTTATTAAAGAAATTGAGGAGAACATAAAGATATGTTTGTGTTACACTACTGTTGCTTTGCATTTTAAATATTGTTTTTATATAAATTTTCTTTTTCTCTATACATTGTATACCTGTTTTGTTAAGTGTATTGATTGATAGAGGACTATTGTAATATTTCCGCTATATATTTTTGTATGCTGTGCTACTTTAACCTTTCGTCTACCGGAGAGTTAGGTACCATGTCATACAAATGTAAAAAAAAGTCTGTATATACTACTATTATTGTTATTATTATCAATCAAGTATTCTTCTTTTGTATACATAAAACGATTTGTTTATGTTCAGTGTATATACATCTTATTGTTTATTCAAACATAAACAGAGTTAAATAGCGCACCTGCTACACGAATAATCAATACCTCACCTACGTAGGCGGTATAATCTTAAAGCATACGTTTCGTATCGCATTCACGAGTTGTCATCACCACATGTTACCACGTTTCCATAAAGATCACAAAGATCACATACTTAACACGATTATAGCGGATTAATACGCGGGTTTACTTGTCATTTAATGACGGACTACTAAGATGCAGTTGAGAAAGATTTGTCAAGCGTCGTGCATGCATATTGATTCGCCCTATACACAATAAGTACGTAACATAATTTATTCAGTTTTTGTGTCGCTAAATACGGCTTATCCACCCACTGTCATCACAGGGAAATTAAATATATTTTGTGAATGAAAAAACAGAGCGCGCATACTTCAAATCCGCAATTTATTTCGAGACGCAGCGCTTTATATTTTACAAACTTTGGAAACAAAAGGTTTTGTTTCGATTTTTCTCTTTTAAACTGTATTTCGATTAAATGCTGTTTTGTGTAATAAATTTCTGATGAAACAAAAACGAGATTATGACCAAAAAAAAATTCCAACGATTGCATTTATTTTTATATGGAAATGTATTATGTGTAATATATGTAGTTTGTTTCCGCACAAGAAACATATGCACGCATATTCAATTAAGCTTAGATTGAAAATGATAGTTCTGTATACAATCACTGAGCATGTCAAATGTTATCTCTGATATTGTTTGTTTTAGTAATAAATCGGTTTCATTGAAACGTGTTTTGTTTCGCATTTAATTGTGATCAGTAGTTCATGACAATTCATAACGGATATTGTCGGATTTTTATTGTTTTAGAAGGTTCATCTTGATATTTTTTTTTAATAATAAAAAGACCTACATTACTTAATTATTGTTAAATGAACACACACACATTGGTTGACTCTTACCATACATACCAATAATTTTTGACAATATAATATTTGATTTGTTCAGCTGTTTACAATGATCTACATAATAGACGGACATGCGTATAAATAATCATCCATTTTCTGTTCCCACAGGTGTCGACGAACCTAGACGCAGGGACAGGCTGGGCAACCCACTGCCGAGTGCAAGGCTTATCAGTAACGTGGTTCATAGGGTGGACGGCCTGTCTCCACGCGACAAGGACTTCACCTCCATGGTCATGCAATGGGGTCAATTCATCGACCACGAGTTTGTGTCCACACCGGTTCTCAAAGGTGAGTTGACGCTTGACATAATTAAAATTAGTGTGCTTCCTGATACATCCTTTGAATAACACACAGTGTACCATTGTGTTTGTTCTGGAATTTCAAGGGGTAAATCGCAATATCAGTTTCAACATTACTGGTGTCACTTTATGTGCACTGATTGCATTACACGATTTCCGTGTCAAAGTTTATTGAGTTGACTAAATTATCAAATTCGTGACAATAACAGCAAAATGCACCATAATTTAAAGTACGACTTGTCAGTACCCCCTTAAGCTTTTTACATTTACGTAGAAGAACAAACAATGTAACTTTCACAAATGAGTAATTGGATATTTATTCGCTCAGTACACTGTTTATTGCTATTACAAATGAGCAATGCTCCGGGAAAAATGGGGCTTAGTGCGTGTGCGTAAGGTGTCGTCCTATATAAGCACAGGCTAATCAGGGACGATAAAATTCCACTTTCTAGGGTATGTTTTGTTCAAAGGAATTGTTGTCTTTACAAAAATCTAGTTGATGCGGAACGTGTTTCCCTAATTAGCATGTGCGGACTGCACACAAACTTAACGCACATGCATTAAACCCGGTTTCCCCAGAGCAAGCCTAAAATGTCTCTAAATTGTTTCTGATTAGGTGCAATGGACGCGAATATTGAATGCTGTGGAGATGAAAACGTAAATAGGTTAGTGTTTCTGGATACGAGGGATGGCGCAAAGTTTCAAACGTTTCCATAGGGGAATATTTTAAGAACTGTAACATCACCTTTCATCTATAGAAAACTATAATACTTCTATACACATTTCATCGCTACGTTAATTAAATATGCACTGTAAGAGGGAACCATTTTTACTTTAATTAAATCAATGCTTGCCATTACGTGTTATTCACCTTCCCGTTGAACACTGTGGTTCAATATTAGGATCATAGCTAATTAAAAATGTCAATCGTTTTAATTTAGTTTCATGATTCATGGTTTCACTGTTTCCATCTCTCCGCAATCACTTATGACTATGTCAACGTGCGTGATTCACTTTTCATTTTTTTTTGACCCATTAAATTGAACCGGTCTCTAGGAAAACCGGGATTAATGCATGTGCTTAAAGAATTCAGTCTCGGCGGAAAGTGTCGTCGCTGTTTAGCCTTTGAAAACTGCACATTCTTATCTTTGACGATACTTTACGCGTATGCATTAAGCCCGGATTGCCAAGAGGGTGGCTGATTTATATAAACACTGTTACATGTTCTGCTGCGTATATGCATACATTATTAGTGGCTAATGCATCAGAGCAGACAGCAATTGTTATTTGATTAATGAAACAAACGATAATTCTGCCATGAGTTTATACAAATGAAATCAGTATCGGTTCAGAATGTTTAAATGACAATGCGCCTTAATGGCGTTGATTCAGATCGCAGTGTTTTCCCATTGAAATCCCGGAGGGCGACACCCACTTCAAGACACGCTGTATGAATCTCGTGAGATCATCCCCGGTACCCAACGTCGACTGTAACCCTGGTAAGAGTTTTCGTAAGGGGAGAAAAACTTCATATGTGCAAGGATAGCATGCTAAGAAGCTATGATGATGAAAACAAGACAGTAAGATAACGATAGCGCGAAAGTACGATGACGATTACGTGACAAATTCCACGGCACGATGAAGATAACGGGGCAACATGATGGTGACAACACGAACTTATCATCATCGTTTTATCATAGTATCGTGTCTGCGGATTCGTGGTATCGTGTTTGCGGATTCGTGGTATCGTGTCTACGGAATCGTGGTATCGTGTCTACGGAATCGTGGTATCGTGTCTGCGGAATCGCGGTATCGTGTCTGCGGAATCGTGGTATCGTGTCTACGGAATCGTGGTATCATGTCTACGGAATCGTGGTATCGTGTCTGCGGAATCGTGGTATCGTATCTGCGGAATCGTAGTGTTGTGTCTGCGGAATCGTAGTTTCGTGTCTGCGGAATCTTAGTATATAGGTCTACGAAATCGTCGTATCTATTCTGCGGTAGCGTAGTCTCGTGTCTTTGTCATCGTAGTATCGTGTCTACGGAATCGTGGTATCGTGTCTACGGAATCGTAGTCTCGTGTCTTTGTCATCGATGTATCGTGTCTGCGAAATCGTTCTGTAGCGTTATCTAGTCATCGAACTGTCGTGGTATCGCATCGTCATCATCTTTCTGTCGAATTTAAAATCAATACATGAATTGGCGACGGCCTAGTATAAAACAAGTATTTGTTGATTTCGTTGTATGTTAGAATTTTTTATTTCATGAGCAGTTATAGAACAACCATTTACAAGAATGCCGTAGTCACGAGTGAAAATATACATTCAATTATTCACCGAAAGCAATAAAGTGGTTAATGCTTTCGTAAAATAAATTACAAAATACGCGAAAAGAGCTGAAACGTCTTACGTTAGTGAAGTATTACAACAACATATGTATAAAAGTACGTCATTACTTGTTTGGTGATAATAGTTTTCAAAATGTGTGCGTCGTTGTAGATAAACGATAGTTTTGTGGAATTGTATTTATGGATTTAAGTTTAATACATTTATGTGGGTTTTATTTATGCATTATATTTGCAGGGTAAAGTACCTGACACTAATAGACCGATGTTTTTGATAAAAACAATATTGCGTTTAAAAAATATTTTCACTGCAATGCATAATAACATCTTACACATTTTAACACTGAGATCGAATTTCACCAATAAAATTCCATATTCCCCCGAGAAGCATGTCACAAATCATCTATCACTATAGGTATCCGAGAACAAATAAACCAAGTGACCTCATTCATAGACGGATCCGCCCTCTATGGCTCCACGTACAAAGCGTGTATGGATCTGAGAACCATGAAAGGGGGTACAGTTCATACACTAATTAATAACTTTCTGTAATTGCCAATCCGATCAAAGATTTAAATTCCGTCAGTTCCTACATGCCATTAAAAATATCAGATTCTTATAAAATGTTTTATTAATGGTTGATATCATCAGTTTCTTGTGATTGCTAAAATTGTGTTCGCATTTTGATTTTGTGTAACACACACAACAAGCACGTGTTTGCAATTTTAGCCAAATCAATCAACCGTTGAAACGGTAATTGGCATGTGAATTATGTAATTTGAAAATAAACCTCAACCACATGTTAGCTAATTGCAATATATTTACACCCATTGAACTTCCANTATATTTACACCCATTGATCTTCCATTATCTTCGTTTTATTTCTATTTCTAAATCAATGTGTTTTGAAGGTTTGATGAAGACCCTTGACGACTTTCCCCAGGGTAAGATGCTCCCCAAGAACGCCCCAGACAAATGTGTCATTGAACACGACGGAGACTACTGCATGAAAGCGGGTACGTTAATGCCGTAATGTTAAATCAAATATATACAGATCAACGTTAGTTATACATCTCTGATATATGACGAGCTGTAAAATCAAATATCTACCGAAAAAGATACATTATACATCTCTGATATAAGATCGTTCTTATTCAAACTTACTTTGTTTGTAAATTCATTGTTTTTGCAGAACTTGTCCTTAGAATACGAATAGTGTTGCCATATTCCAAGAGTGTTTTTAATATAACATGATTTAAATAAACCTGAAAATATTTGGTACTCATAATATTACACAATACAAAGATTGATTAGAGTTGATACAAGAGCCTACTAGTGATTATATAATTTATATTAAAAATGGCCATTCTTACACAGGCGATATCCGGGTGAACGTGGTTCCCAGCCTGGGGTGGAGCCATACCACCCTACTCCGCGAGCACAACCGCATTGCCAAGGCACTCGCTGTCATCAATCCCCACTGGGACGACGATGCCATTTATCAGCAAACACGTCGAATTATCACCGCCATAGAACAAGTAGAGTAATTTCTCAAGGAGTGGACAATCACATCCCCATATGAATATTTCAGTGTATTTCAGCCACAAATTCATTTAGCTCTCTTGGAAAACCTTGGTCATCCGTCAATTAACGAATTACTCCCTGATTTTTCGGTATCAGAAGTCAAAACGAGGCAAAAATAATGTATCAACTATCAAAGGATGCTCATAGGAATGAATGTTTGTAATAATACGTAAATAAATGTATATGTGTTAAAGATGTGGACCGGTTTTCAAGCGTAACTTTGAAAACAACTAAATGTTATATTATAAATATTTAATGACCCAATTGTAAGCTTTCTAAACTACGAGTTGCATTCCATTTTAAGTAGAATGGCTTGCTTAGTTTCATTGTTTGTAATTATTACTAACACTTACAAAGTAAAAATGTGTAATCAATAACTTCACGTAAGTAGATTACAATGAAACATAATATTCATCTTAATGTACAACCAGTCAACAAATGTCGTACTAATCCTATGTTGCAGGTCATTACATACAAGGAATATCTTCCGTCGATATTTAATGAGGAAACAATGAACAAATACCGCCTGAATCTACATAAGACACGCTATGCTAATACCTACCTTCCAAAACTGAACCCATCGGTCACGAACGAGTTTGCAGTCGCTGCTTTCAGGTAACGTGAACACGAATAAATGATACATTTGTATCATTCGTCATCTATTTATTACATTTATTTATCTGCGTATTCAGACCTACCCAAAGACGATTTTAGAGCATGATTGCAAGCAGATGCTTAATCATAATCATCTCTTTTAAATGTTTAGATCACATAAAAATGCTGCTGTTCTTACCCAGTTTCGTGCACACATTACATTCTAGGAAACCTCTTTTTTAAGTCTGAATGTTACAGAGGACTTTAATGATTAAATAGAGAAATAAATAGATTAAGACTTACCTGGGTCAAGTCCATGTTTTAATTTAATGCTTCATGCATGAAATACATAAACACTTATATTTCATATTAGTTGTCTGTTTGTTTTTATTTAGATCTTGTTATTGTATGCATTTTTGCATATTTTGATGCGCTAATAATTAGGTAAGTACTTAATAATTAATCATATAATTAATAAATATGCAGTATTTTGACTAAGCCAACGTTCGCCAAATCTAATTACATTTGAGAAAATTTGCGAAGTTAATTGTTATTCACTTAGTATAATTTAAAATGCAATTACTTCACATCCAATAAAAGAAAAATAATGCATTTCGGAAATAAACATTGAATTTCTTTGTAAACTGAATCTTATTGTTTATGCATTTGCATCAATTAGGTTTGGGCACTCGCAGATTGCGGATTATCAAGCTACAATGGACGAAAACTTCGAATTCCTGGAGAAAAAGCCAATCTGGAAGACCTACCACAAGCCTCACATGGTCATATATGAGCACGGCCATGCTTTAGACGGCATTGCGAGGTGGCTGTCTACAGACCCGCAACCTTTAGCTGACAGGTATTTCATTGAATATTATATTGATTTTGTTTTGTTCAATAACATCGACATTCAGTTATTTTAATCCTGGTCTGACATGGATAGATCCTACTGAATTTTATGGATCTGTGAGAGGAAATGGCGATACATTAGACACCAGCAAAGACTGATTATGTTGACGCAATATTCACGTTTTGCATTATAGTCTCGTTTTGTACTGTAATATTTTATGTAATTTATGCTATGGGTAATTGACGCAGTTATAAATTGGATCTTTTGAAAGAGAACTCCGGTAATGCTGATGCAGCCAGTTTACGTTCATTTTTTAATAATGCTTAATTGACAGCATGATTTGCTTAGAAATATGGTATTTATATGTGTTTGCATGGTATTTCGTTTTGGTTGTCGTTTCTTTTAAGTAATCATCTGATAAAAAACAACTAAAACATTGTGTGTTTTGATGTCGCTTCTATTGGTAAGTGCAAAGAAAAGCAATGCTTTTAAAAGAGTCGTTTTTTATACTTTGGCATATGCATTTCCAAGTGATTAACTGAAACACTATATCCTCAAACACCCCGCAATTATGTACAAATACGATGCTTTTAACTACAATCCATACATTTGCCAGTCTATTTGAACATGGAACAAGAGACATGCTCTTTCTGGATAAGAAGAATAATAGCTTAGATCTGCCAGCTATTAACATTCAAAGATCACGTGAACATGGTACACCGGCATACAACCATTGGCGAGTACATTGTGGCTTAGGTACGTGGACTTAAACTAGTATTCCTTTTACTACTATCACGTAATATTTTTGTGTTAGAATGAACGTTCCTACAGTCTTATAACGTTTAAATGCGGTCTTATGTAATTACATTACAACATTTCAAAATCCTGAAATTCGCAGTGACTAAACACAAAGAAATGTCTTTTTAAAAATACGATCATCGTTGAAATTATTACGTGTGTCATTGTTCTTTCAAATATATAACTGGCAAAGACAAAGATTATTTGTTACGCGTCTTCTCAGATCAACGATTTTCACTATCTAGATATTAACGAGAATTCTCGAACACTGGATTATTCGAACATGGGCCACACTTTAACTGAGATTAATTGGAGCATTATTAGTCTGCTTAATACTAGAAAATGTCCATGTAACATGTAATAAATATTATTTTAACTGCTTATGCAAACAACTATTTACATATTAATCCCAACCGTTTAATGATACATTAAATTGTCATCCTATATTTGCATTTCCTAAAATGTTGGCAATTATATGGGCAGTCAATGTTCTCTCTGCATATAAGTGTCTCAAGAGACGTCAACAAGCATTCTGGAATATGTAAACATATGTATATTTAGTATTGCAAACCATTTATGTTTGTAGAAAAAGCTGACATGACTCACGACGGTCTGTTTGTTCTCCCGGATCATACAGCAGAACAAATTCAGAAATTACAGAAAGTATACAGGTATTTACAGAGGGAAACCTGAACATTACTTTTATTTTCCAGTTTTGTTTAATGTGTGTCCATTTTTTTCATGTGCGTGTGTTGAATTGAAATACTTGACATAAGTCTATCAAACTCGTCTTCAAAATAGAAGTCATAATAATAGTAAGCAAAATTAATATTTACCCAGCAAATGTAACAGAAAAGCAAAAGAAAATACGACTAATGGATAAACTTGGAGTCCTAGTTTTAATGAAAGGTAGTTAGGTAGTGTACAGTACCTAAACGTTACTGAATCATGCAAAAGCGAAAATGTTTGTTTTGTTCAGTTTATCAAACAATAATGTATTCCATTCCTGAACAAATTATGGCGTGTACAAAAACGGCGCAACGTCTAACTAAACTCTGACCCGTCTTGCACAGGCACGTTGATGACATTGATCTTTTCCCGGGCGCCATGACGGAGACGCTACTTCCGCAGAGCGCGGTTGGTCCAACATTCGCATGTCTTCTGGGCCGCCAGTTCCGAAGGCTAATGCGAGGCGACAGATATTGGCACGAACTACATTTTGAGTACAACAGATTCACTAAGGGTATACATGACAAGAGCTTTTCGATTTATGTTATAAAATGTATGTGATCGTGTTGTTCAAAGCAAACATCGTATTAAAATTATAATAATAATAACTAAGTAGCCATAACAATGTATTATTCAGAAAATATTTTCAGATACACAGGTTTTTATGAAATAAAAATGAAGATACAATACAAACCAATTTAGGTATATCAAGACATCTGTCCATTGAACACAGATGCCCCCACATTATGTTTCCACTGCTGTCTCGAAAATCCACTTATGTAAAAAACAAACTGTTTTATTGCAAAATTTTACTTTTGACCTAAGTGCGATACACGAGGAACGTCGTCACCACTTACCGATCGTTTGTAATTACTTAAATCTTACAATTGAATGATCAATGACAAAGTTACAGTCCGGACAAGCTATATTATTACCAAATTTGACATTTGACCTGAAAATGGTACTTACCAACGAAACGTCTGTTGAACTAGACACGCTGTCTCATAATCGCGGTCATTAGTGGTGTTTTTTTTTTAACAATTGCATTATGTATGACAAATTAACAGTCCGGACAAACTGTTTAATTTCCGATTGGACTTTCGAACTTTTAGTGGGACCTTAACCTTTGAAGTCAGGTGACGAATTCTACGCGCGACATGTCGTATTAAGACGATTTAAATTAATGTTAGGTTTATTTATACGCAATCAATTTAGCAAATATTTGGCTGAAAGAGTAATTTGTATGCGTTTTTTGGTCAAAATGACTATTTATCTATTAGTGTTACATGCACCTTTAAGGTAGAGAGATGGGAGGTACACGCAAGACATTGTCTTACGATTGTTTACATATGTGCAAAGTAATTGATTTTAATCATTCAGTACGTTGCAAAGATATGGCTGAGACAGCAATTTTAAATCTGTTTATGTCCGAAATTGACGTTTGACTTCTAGGTGTGACCTTGACCTTAACGGAGACAAATTTTACACGGGTTATATCGTCCTATACATGTTTCAATTTGTACTAAGTTATTTAAAACTCCGTCAATACATCCCAGTAATGGCCGAGACAGACATTGTCTAACGAAAATCAGGACTTCATAACAGCCATACAGACATACAGACATAATATTCGGACGGACTTTCGGACAGTGGGAAAGACACACCGATACAAAGACGCACAGACGGTAAGTCGATATGCCATTTTCATAGAGGGGAATAAAACATATCTATTCATTTGTTCCATGTAATGCCGATAACAAATTTGTTTTATCCATTCACAGATCAACTACAGGAATTGCGAAAAGTTTCATTAGCTAAAGTTCTTTGCGACAATTATAACGTCACAAAACTTCAGGCGAACGTGTTCCGAGTTCCTACTGGGTAAGGCGCAAACCTTACCCTTGTGTGCTAATAATTATTTAATATTATTACTATTATTACTATCATTATTTTTATTACTACTATTTTCATTATTATTATTATTA